>JAKSZP010017505.1:0-79085 GCA_022478985.1 Massospora cicadina
GTCTTGAATTGAATGGGTTGCAAAAGTGTTTGCAACGAGAAAGAAAATTAATTAATTATATTAAAGTATGCTTTATTCTCAGAGGATTAATTAGAAAAGTGTCTGTGAGAGTTATAATGGGATATGATAACTATTGTTGGTTGTAATTCTAATGGGATATTAGACAATCCATAGGGACTTATTCTGCTTATTACTGACGTTCAATCAGGAAGGACCCACATGAAATTAACAGGTGATTTGATTATTGATCTAATTATTGTTAATCTGTTTAAGTCATATGAGCAATTAAAATTTGTCATTAGTTAATAAAGAGCTTATTTTGGCTGATAGGCGTTGATAGCATTTTGGTAAAACTTGTGGATTAAATTTTATCTAACGCAACCTGTTTTTAATGGGTAAAAGCTCCCATTACATAAGTAGGTTGCCAGCTTATAAAAGTATAATCCGCTGGAATGAAAGAAAGCGTTATCACACATTCTTAACTCAACCCAGAAGGGGTCATGTCCTATTTGGCGGCGAAGTCAACAAGTTGGATAAAAAATTATAGCTTTGGTGACTCCAGAAGTTTAATCCATTGGCAATGGCTGCCGTTACTATTGGGGCGCTAACTTAAGAGCGGGGCGCTGGAGCTCCTTATATGTTCCCTTGATTTATTTTATAGCAGAAAGTTGAAATTCTCATAGATAATTAACAGTTATACAATTGTATATTTTTATTATTGTGATTAGAGTTGAAGTATAGCTATCTTTTGTCTAGATATTGCTTTCAAGTTCTCCAGGAGCTCATGCATTAAGAGCGTAAGGGAAAAGCTCTCTTAATCCATAAGTTACATCTAGAGAAAGAGTTGAAGGGATAGGATACTTGTTGTCTGGAAGAAGTCAAGTTCTTCAAAGATAGAAGGAAGTTCGTTAACACCAGTCAAGCTTTGGAGACAATACCTAATTTGGTTGTAAAATTTAACTAAGAATATATTACTCATACTATTGTCAATCCATTCAGTTACTATATAAAAAGTCTATTACAACAAAACTAACTGAACCTGTGTTTTATACTTAAAAGTTTACACCTGGTGCTTACTATAGGAAATAGTTGAGTAGCCCAGAATTAAAAAGTTTATATGTTGTGCTCACTACAGGAATAGTCGAGTTTCCAGGCCAAAAATCATATAGATAACGTATCAGCAGAATATCATACAAGATAAAATTCAAATTTTTTTGATGGAATTGTAAACCGTTAAAAATAATGTGCTAAACTCAGCTTCAAAGCCAATCTTGCTGATTTAGATGAGCAATTGATGAAAGCTGAGGAGTACATAGAAAAAGTTGCCAAGGTTAACAACGAGCTTTATGGAAAGGTCGCCTCCTTGAAATAGAAGGATAACAAAGTGATCAGAGTTTTTATTTAAGGAACTGATAGGGAAGTGGATTAGAATGCTTTTGCTAGACTCAGGAAGATGTAGCGAAGAATCTTAAAGTACTTAATAGAATGCAAAAATCACAAATGTGGTTTCATCCGAATAAAGAAAAATGAAGTAAACAATGAGATGCACAAAAACCAGATGTAAAAGATACAGTCTCAAGAAGTATGCCTGGAGCTTTTGCTGAATTTTATAGATGACTTTCATAAATACAACTATCACTAGTTGAGTTGTTGAGCAAGGGATCTCCTGACGTGTAGGAACAGAAATGACACATAACACTTAAAATTATCCATTTTTTACTGGAAAAATGCGCCAGTACTTTTTCGCCTATTTTAAATGATTATTTTGCTATAGGGACTTACAAAAAGCATTAACCATGACGAACTTCTTGGATACCTACTATCAAAATCTGGTGTAGCCCCATCCCATTGGGGATAATTGGATGTACAGCGACGCCAATGAAGAGATTATGATTGAGTTTAGTAATCCTACTTTAATAGATAACTAAAAAGAGAAGACTATGGGAATTCAATTCAAGAAGGATGAAATATCAGTCAAAATAAAAATAAACTTATCAGTAATCATAAATTCTGGCTGATGCAAAAGTTTTTTTTAGATTTCAATGCATGTATAGCAAAACAAAAGGCGCTTTTGGTACTATAAAGAGTTGCACCATGATATTTTTCAGCGCTTACAAACCAAACTTTACATCACAGATGGTGGAGTATTTCAAGATTCTAGGAGCAACATTTGAACACAGTTTAATAAACCTACAAAGCTGTATCCACCAAATCTTATAACACAGTGAAATTCAGTGAACCTAATAAGGAACAACAGAATCGAGTAACAATGAGAATTAAACCTAAAAGAACCAAAGAGGATGAAAAGGCTCAAATATGCTCCATCAATGTGGAAAACTAAGCCATATAGTTGCTCTATGTTTGTTCAAGAATCCTAAAGAGCTAACTCTGGTGCAGCTTAAAGAAAAAGAAAACAGACCAGTAATTTGGGAAAAGGGCCAGCAGTCTAGATATGGAACAGTATAGCACTGCAATCAAACTTGCTCTCCCTAACATATTCAAAAATGACTCGATATTTCCAATAATTTGTAAATGAAGATACACCTGCTATACTCTATAGGGTGGTAAATTTGTATGTGAATGCAATCACCTGAGCAAAGGGAAGGTGATGTACACTAAAATTGTGAAGGAGGTTTCTCAGCCATATTCTTTTTAATTAGCAGAGAATGTCAGAACTGGTAAAAGCACCAAAGAACTACTCTAGATCAAACTTGATTATGCAAACTGTAAGGATCCAAGCCAAACTCATATGATTAGATCGCACAATTCACCCCCTTTTGATCAAAAAAGGTGAACAGATCCCAAGATTTTCCGCTGGAAAAAAGCGGATCTGGGACACACCCTTGATAAATTTTAGTTTCCGCCACCCTCCTAGTCTCAATTTCATAATAAGATGAAAAAAGGGAGATAAAAATTCCGCCTTGAAGATCAATTTGGACAAAATTTGCGTGGAAAAATTGGGAGAATCTGCAACAAAATATGAGGGCAATTGGGTGGCTTGAGACCATTATCCATACAGAACTGTAGATACAAAGGCCAATCTGGTGGAAACTCATGGAAAATAAGAAATATCTAATTAGAAAAATTATGAGCAATGAAAGGTTACTGTAAATACAACAAATGAGTGAAGTTTAGCAACAGGAGCTGCAACTTGGGCCACCCACAATGTACAAACTGTGATATGGCACAAAGGTCCCGGCGTTTTAGAGAAGATCTGAACGCCCGTTGTATGAAGTATTACAAAATCTCTGCTCCTCAATTCCCTCAAGCTATAAAAACATAGCGCTTTGTAAAGGTAGATTGCTGTTTTATTTTATAACATCCTTAATAAATTATTACTCCCTCAAAATAATTTAGATATTTTATAGGTTTCAAAAATCCTGGTTGCCCCAAAGGAACCACCACAACTAATGGAAGGCCCCCGCTCATTAGTATCAGTAATGGTCATGGCGTCTCATTGTAGATTACCACGTTAGCCTACCTTAGAAAAGAAACCTCAGGATCATCCCCCTAGAAGTTTCGCACACCATACTTGACCAAGGAGATATATACTTGGATTATCAACCTGAGCAAAATGCTGAATTGTTCAACTTAATTTACTGCACTTATGAAGAGAATGCAAATGCTGAGAAGAAGCGAAAGTTCAACTCAAATTACTGCACTTACAAAGCAAATGATAATGATAAACCAGCAGATGCACCCTTGGAGAGAACTGTTGGGATTTGAACTGATGAGACCATTGTTACTCCCCAATATCAAGTGACATCCAAATGAGTCATAGATTTTGCCAAATGTACACATTTGATGAACGGAACTGTCTCCAACACCCAACCCAACTAGTCAGCCTTTGATGCTCAAAAGCCTGTTCAATACTAATGCCAGTGATCAGCCTGGTGGTCAGTACAGTAAATATATTCATCAATCAATATTTCCTTCATTTTTCTCACCATTGATCTTATGCTAGAATCATCATAACGGCGATGCCATGCGGACTGTAAATGCTGTCATGAGTATTGAGTACTTTCAATTGAAGCAAGTCTTTCCTTGGTACAATAATTAATTGACATAATAACCCATCCAATCAACATGGCTGTTATATTGTTGGCCAGAATTTGTTAAACCTGGGCTCTTCAATAGCTAAAAAAAGTTTGCATGGCCTTAAGCACACTCATGACATGTTGGTCATGGGTACCGTTGATCTGAGCCATTAAACAAGTGCCGCTCATTTTAGCACCATATACAATTTACCCCTTGAGCGCACAAACGTGCAACATACTGGTGATAGGACTCACCTTATGCCATTTGGCAAAGTGGCTCACCAGATGTTGAGAGTTCTGGCAGAACTCAAATCGCAATTCACATTAAATAGAACCATGGAGGCCTTAAAAGTTCAACAAACCATGGCCCTACTGAACGCCTTTTATGGTGAAGCTAAAATCTGGGCTTTACCCTTCTGTATCAGAACTCGCACCTACGGAAGTCACCCCTCCTAACTTTTTACCATTGTTTTGTCTATGGTGGCCACCCTGGAGTCAGGGCCACACCTATTGTTTCAACTGTTTCTGCAGCTAGGGTTAGCCATGAGCTTAGAAGACCACATAAAGCCTACCACCAACTAGTGGACTCCCTCCAATCACCAGAAGACAAGGCCATCACTGCGTTCCAGGCTTTCTTTAACCAAGGAGAGGGGTCACACATAGCATGGTACAATGGATTTTGAACTTTGGAGGGTGCATACAAGCTGGCCCAATAAATCAAGGCCCTTCCCAGCAACTGAGCTACCCAAAATTTCAGCCACCCTTAAGCCACACGTTTGCTACACTAAAACAGCCCCATCATCCCACAAGGATGGTGTACTTGTATTATTCAATTTATGAGGAGAAATCAAAAAACGAAACAGTCATGTAACAAGATACAGAAGTGACCAAAGCAGCTAACTCCATCCCAACGGGAGATGACCAACTAGATGTCCCCTTGCATGCACCATAAGTACTGGCCCTCGCTCCCTACGTCCCCAATGCCACGGGAGAGAGAGGCCAAGGGGGTGTCAGCCTCATGTCCCACAACTTTAGCACGCTCCCCCAAAACCACACAGCACAGCCAGCCCACTTTTCAATCTTTCAAATCCCTCATTAACAATCGGATACCATGAGGATTTTAGTAATTAAGGCCTACCCACACGGACCAAGACTAATGAAACTCATTGTTGAAGTATCAAACAGACCCCTCGGCACCCTATTCATTTACATTGACCTGGAGGCCCCAGAATTGTCCCCCTAATAGCTGAAGACAATTGAACAAAATAAAATGGATCGCTGCTGTAATCTCATTACTGAGGATCTCAGCCACGTACACCCATTGACAGATTTGTCAGACCCAACATCATCCCGCTCTTATACACCTGTGTGGCAGCAATGCCTTCACGTTTTCTCAGCAATTCACAGGAATGATCAAGGTGACCGCACATGCTAATACCACTACTGGAGTATGTGCCTTTAACAGCCTCAATAAATTCAATTGTGTTTATATCTTGTTTGCTGTAGATATTACATTTGGTCCAGATGGGCAGTGATGAACGCAATAATTGACATGGGAGCTTTGGAAATTCTATCAATATTAAGATGGCGCAAGGATTAGACCTGGAATTTACCATGGGGCGTCCATCATGCGGGCCTCTAGGGTACTAATGGTACCAAGCCTACGTGTGAGCTGTTACATTTCTCAGCCCATAGCCATCAGTTTTATGTAAATTTATTGGCAATTCCAAACCCACTCTACCTCATGATCCTGGGTGTAATATGGTAGCACCAACAGGAAGTTACTATTAGCCTTGAGCGGAACATGCTCGCCTTTTTGACCTACTATCATACTGGCAAATTCATCTGCTCCTAAAGCTTCAAAAGGAAACGCTTTGGTGGCCTTGATGGAATACTTTAACTCGAGTAAAGTAGCTAATTTGCACTGACTCCCTCAATACTAAAACCATAAAAAGAAATTTTTAATGTGGACAAGGAGAACTACTTGCCACTTCACTCTGAGTTTGACATTGACTTCCGCCTAATAGTGGATCTCATTAAGATCAATTTTCCTCAATAGGTGTATAACTTCGCTGAGGATCAGGCCTTAAAAGTTTGCATTGATGAGATGATGACCTAGGGATGTTAAATAAAAAAGACTTTAATGGTGTCATCTACTGTTGTATTGCCCAAGATCCTGATGGCACCCTACAACCTTGTGTGATTATGGCCACTTTAATAACGTCACAGTGCCTGATCCCTACCCCTTCCACTGGAGGCTGCAATAATAAGAGTGAATGAAAGTCAAAAGTGTTTTCAACATTGGACCTAGTAAATGTTTTTTGCCAGGCCCAAGTGAAGGAGGGCATGAATGGCTGACAGCTATCCGTAAACGCCACAGTATAATCAGTTTAAGGTATGCCGTTTGGGCTTAAAAATGACCCTACCATCTTCCAGTAGATTATTGAATTCGCGCAAGGCAAACTCCACCTTACGTGCGCTGTGGTGTATATTGACGAGATCCTGATTCACTACCCCACACCAGAGAAATAGAAACAAGGACCTTGTGGTCGTGGACGCCGCTTTTCAGCGCGCAGTTCTTTGGCAAACCTTTTGAAATGCAATTTTCTAAGACAAAAACCAGTTCCTTAAAAACTTGGTACTCAAAGATGGTCACTCCACTGCTCTATCCAATCTGGAGGCAATAAGGACGTGGGCAACGCCCACCACCCAGTGGCAGCTTCGCTTTTTCCTGGGATCTGTCACCTTCTTAAAAATTCTCCCCTGTGATCTCAGAATTGGCCACCCCCTCCACCCACTAACAGGAAAAAATGAGTCATTCATCTGGATGAAAGAATGCCAGTAGCTTTCAAAGCTTTCAAAGAGGTTTTTTCTTCAGCAACAGTCATGAGATGCGCCAATGTAGACAAGTTGTTTAATGTAGCATGCTTATGCCTAAGGCACAGACGGGGGGACAGTACTGTTACAGGAACCCGAGAGCCTTAAACACCCAGTGCCACACTACTCTAGGAACTCATAGGCGCCAAATGATCATGGCAATATACAACAAAGAGCTGACTTCAGTAGCTTGTGCAATGATGCACTGGCAATATCTGCTTTATGGAGCAAAGCAAATGGTGACTATGCGCATAAACCCCAAATCACTTATATATTGTTGCAAACTTCAGAAATTACCCCTAGACAAACCAGAATGTAACGAGAACACCTTAACTTCAATATCAGATATGATTTCGTCAAGGGGCTAACAATCATATTACTGAATATACTTAGTAGTAGCCATTCCAACAGATCATATCAAAAGGAGGGGATTGAGTTAGTTATGATGAATCCCTCCAACAAGTATTGCCTGAGACACCAGTGGAATTAGTAGTTATTGCCACAATGTAGCCCCACAACGGCCAAAACCCAAACCCCCAAGAACATAGCTGAACCCACAGACAACCCCACAGGCCTCACACAACAGGATACCCCCAAAACTGGCCCAACAACCAGAGTTGAATGTTCCATTATGGATGCAGTACTGGATGAACAATCAGGAACCACCGAAGACAATCCCTAGGGGACAAGATACATTTGGAAAATTCCCTCCAATTGGTACACAAAAAAAATAGAGAGATCTACTATTGGATCACATATGAGTACCTATATTTTTATGCTTGCGGGTCATAAAAGAACATCATGATCCACAGAAAATGGGTCACCCTGGAAGCAAGAAGACCATCAACCTGATAAAAAGAGCATATGAATTGAACTGACTTCAGAGGATATGCAAATTGTATAGAATGTTTCCTAACCTGCGCGTGATCCAAAGTTGATAGAACAGGGAGAAATGGAATGTTAAATCCAATGCAATAAAAAGCAGGACCATGGACTTGGGTTTCAGTCAACTTTAGCATTGGCCTTCCCACTTCAAAGGGATTTAACATGATCATGGTAGTAGTGGTTATATTACTAAAATATGGCCTGTTTGTCCCATGTTTGGCTACAACCAAGGCGGAAGACATGGCCCATTTATTCTTGACCCAAATCTTTACTATGTTCAGGGTACCGCAAGAAATAATAAGTGATAGAGGGCCATAGTTTACCTCAATATTCTGGGATGACTTGTGCGAAACCCTGCACATGAAACCATGCTAATTGTCGGCGTTTCACCACAGTCCACTGGACAAACTGATCAGACCAACCAGTCACTTGAGTAATACCTACAGTGCCATTCACCGCTGCTCAGAACTAGCGGGCAGGTGACCTGGCATTAGAACAGTATTTGCACAACAATTTTTGCATGTCTTTACAGTAATGTCATCGCTTTATGCCAACTTGGGTTAAAAACTTCCTTCACAATTGGGCCCCAGATATGCAAAAACATCCTCAAGGCAGATAATTTTGCAACAAACCTCCAGAAGATACACCAACAAGTGCAGAGGAAGCTAATGATTGCTCCCAAGATGCCAAGCGGTTTGCAGATCAAAATTGCAAACCAGCTCCAGGATATCAGTTGGGTGATCTGGTGATGGTGGACACAAAAATCTCAATCTTGAGGTGGCAGCGCAAACCAGCCTGCAAGAGGGCAGGACTCTTCCCCATGAGCAGAGTTTTTAATAATGGGTCCTTCCAATTGGAGCTAACACTTCACTGGAAAATTCTTAAATAGTTTCATGATTTTGGGCTGTCACAGTTCAAGGGCAAGAAACTGGAAGAGATCAAACCAACAATGATAGAGGTGCACTAGAATTCGAGGTGGAGAAAATCATGGGCTAAGAAGAATCAAGCGGTGAAATCCAATACCTAGTGGCATAAAAATTGATGCTCCGTCTGGTACAATAGTTGGATTCCAGCCCTTGTCAGGGTGAAGCCTGACATTAATGGCGTTTTTGAGATCTCAAGGATTATCTATCAGAATAAGAGGATATGTGCTGAAGTTAGATCGATTAATTGCATATCAAACTATAATTGTAAAGGGTATGGTTCAATTAATCGCTTAAATTGCCTCAGTTTGGGATGATATTAAGTCGATTAATTGCAGCAACACAAATTTACAATGAGACTGAGAAAAATTTCACTTCTTTCAAGAACATATTTAAATCGCAATCCTATAATCTCAAAAGATGAATATTGAGCTGTTTAAAATTACTTAGCTTAGGTAAGTCCCTGGAATTTGGATGAGTTATAAAATAGGACATTTTTATATTTAATCTTTGTGGTCAATAAAATATTAACATATGCTAAATTCTTTAAGTACATATATGTTATTATAATAGTTCCATATATCTTATAGTAAACAAGCTATAAAGTCTAATACATTTATATAATAAAAACTGCATCAATTTTTACAGACTCTAATTGAAAACACCTTAGATCCTATAGCCATATGTGCAGAAACACTTAACCCAGAACCAATCCCTCTTCCATTAAATTCATGTCCAAACATAGCTGGTGAGCTGGCCTTAACAGGAATGGGAGCGGTTGAAGAAATCCTTCCTTTTTTAAGGTTAAACTGCCAAGTTGTCCTTATCATTTTCTATTTGGTGCACACCGCCCCTTTGTTATACTGGACCTTTAGTTCAGGATTAGCAAGTTCATGGCTTGCTATCTCAAAATTTAAAAAGATACCAGACCCTGACAGCCCATTACTGTACCAACTGTCATGATTTAATCAAATACCTCCACGCTTGAAATTCCGCCATCCTAGTGCCTTCTGCTATGAAACCCCCATCCATCTTGGCTATCAAGCCTCCCTATCACAAAAGAATTATGCTATATATAAGCGTCCTGGAGAGAGGATTAGATATTTTTCTTTTAGGAAAGGGTAATGTAAGGATCCCAGCTACACCCATATAGTTAGATTGCACAATTAACCCCTTTTGATCCGTGTAGGGGAACAGATCCTAGGCTTTTCCACTAGAAAAGATACCAGATCTGAGACATAATGTAAAAATTTATGGGGATTGATCACTTTTCGGCCAATAAACCATAAAAACTTATTACTTACACAGGTTTGATTTTGTACAATTCGTCCACGTTGTATGATAGCTAATATAATTAGTTGAAAATAGTATGACGAAAAAAAACCATAGTTGACCGGAACTCCTAGATCTTGGCCCAACGCTAAGCCAGTATTTCCGCTTGAAATACTTGTGATGTCTTGAATAGGGACTCGTTCCCTCACACTGTCTAACTCAATCTTCTCTTAGATTCCCAATGCTGGTTTCTCCAGTTTGACACACAGCGGCAGCAATTCCCAATTTGATTCCATTTCTTCTATGGATCTCCGCTCATATCCTTACTCTTTTCCTTAAAAGTCTCCCAATTATTGCACACAGCAATAGTATCCCTGAAAAAGAATAAAACAAATTAAAACTGATAAAGTGTACATAGCTAGTATATTTACTGTATACTCTATCAACTATCTCTTCATTGGTGAGTTCAAGGGAATTTATAGTGGGGGATTTGGCGCCCAACCCTCAGTTGACACCTCTTAGATAAATTGGCAGCCGTTGCCATTGAATCACCCATCCTTGTCTCAGCAGTGATGGTTTTCTCCATCCTGACTAGGATCCCATCGTTAGACATCCTCAAAAACTAAGACGTAAAGAGTTGAAAACGTGTCCTTAACAATTTCCTCCTGATCCAAGAAAACCAGCCATATTTGGCAAGCGACCTGCTTAAGTAATTGGACTTGTTACCACTAAGGCAAGTCATAAACCAACTGATTAATTTTCTAGTTGCATGAGGCATCACTCGCCTTGCAACTTACTCCTTACATTCAAAATCTTTTGGTGATGAAACCTGACTGATCCCAATCGTTACACCTGATAGTTAACAATTATCAGATGCCCCTATTTCTTTGGCAACTCTGCCTGACAAGATCTTAAGCAATTTTCCAGATCAATCCCCGATGGATCTGACCAGGTGAATAACCTAAAGTCCCCCAAAAATATTTACCCCAAAATAAGGGTCAACCAATTTCCAATTCACCTTTCATTAAGGAATTACCTCTCAGCAATTCCTGATAATCTGGCTGGCTGGGAATATGGGCACTAATCTTAACACATCCTCCCTCTTGCCTAGATTCTCAGCGAGAAAAGGACCAGGGTAGGAGAACACTGCTTTGGATACTCAGTTGAATACTTCATTTGCTCAAGTGGAGTACAATCACCAACACTCAACGCTGCTCAGGACTACCTTCAGCGTGAAGCTCTTTTCCTCTTCCTCCTTGCTACTACCTACTCAGAGCATGGTTCCCAAGACCTTCTGTAATGCCAGGTTGATTGATCTACTTGTGGCAATATTAATCCCAGGCTCCAGTTTTCCCACTGTCAGGGCATATGACCCGCTGTCATATTCAAGATCTTGGTCCAGAATCCTCAATTTCTGATTTTCCTTGTCCTTATCAAAAGACTCTTGCCATCAATGTTTGTTTCATGGCCCAGTTAAGAATAATCATTTATACTCGCCCTTGTTATTTTCTTCTCCTAACTTCATGGCTCACATTTTTCTGAATTCTTCTTTGGAGAGCTTATCACATTCTTTTTGAAATTAATTTCTCTGAAATTGGAGCTTAATTGATTGTAGAGTGCATAATGTCGACTATTATAGAAGTCTGACATCCCCCTCTTGTCCAGCTCATATGTCAAATTCTGAGTCACAGTACCAACAGCTACTCAACATTTTGTCTGATCAAAGATCTTCAGCTCTTCCAGCAGATGAGTCGGGCTGCATGACGGAACCTCTTCTATGGTCCTTCCAGGACTCATACTCATTGTATGGCGCCAGTGGCTAGTCCTTCCGTGGAATTACCAGAAATGGTAATCGACCCTTCTGAAACCAGGCTAGTGATTTTCTCAAATGACTCTCATCCGATTATTCCTCTGTTGTCAATTCCAGATTTGGATTTCAAAACTCTCCTGGATTTGGCTCCTTTTGCAGATGCGCCAAACATCATCACTGAGGGCCCTAAAATAATGTCCTTCACTCTTGATCGTTCTTTTTTTTCCAGGTCAGACTTGCTTCCTGTGTTCCTCTTCCAACTCGGTCAATACTACAAACCAGCTGTCTTGGCCACTGAACTCACCATCAGCAACAGCATTCATTTTGATCCTCCCTACACAGAATTAAGGGCCCAAGTCACTGAGGCTTTATCCAATGTTCTTAATTCTTCTGATTTTGAGAACATCTTAGATTGGGTTATCGCCACTTATGCTCTTTGCTTTGCCTGATAAAATCTTCGAAATTGGGCCACAAAGCTTCTAGCTTCTCCCAGCTTCCATCGCTCCTTATGCTTCAACTTCTGAGAAGCTCATAGTCGTTGGTTGCAAGATGCCATTCGCTCCTTAGATGATTAACTCACATCTAGCGCATTCCATTGGTATCTTCCGCTGATGCCTTTATTAAGGGGCATGATTTTGCAACCCATATCTAGCATCATCTTTCGCTGCCAGCCCATATATCTGGCGTTCTTGATGAAGCCCATTGGCAAGCGTTCAAGACTAATCCTTCAGCTCTGGTACCATATTGGGATTACTTGGGGTCTTTGCTGACTGCCTCTTCCTGTACTGCTTCTTCCCCCCACTCCAGGGTTTCACAATTGGCTTCTTCCAACATCTCAATTTCCCTTCCTCTAGTTGCTTTCTCACAGGGATCTGCGTCCGCTCAATGAACTTGGTTTCATGTAGGTTTAGTCCTCACTAGCGTCTAATCTCACATAGATTTTGACAGGTTATTCATTCTTACAGCGATCCATCCTCTCTACCCCAAGAGGTGACATAGGCGGAATCATCCTTAAATTGAGGATAATCAATAAAAATAAATTTTTTAAAACTAAACGGTTTTTTCTATGCAGTTTTATAATATTTTACCCAATATCTTTATCAATCTTTTATTTTCTTTTTTTTAATGGGACATGTCCTTGTTTTGGTCTAGAGGCCCATCTTTTTTATTTTTTTTTTAAAATGAATCATAGGTATTCTTAGACCTACCAGTTTTCCATGGTTTAGAGGTCCTTTTTTCAAACTTGACCTAATCATTAGGACATAAAGCTTAATGGTTCAGCAGTCCTTTGGGAACTCTTTTTTGTTATTTTTTCATCAATCCATCACTTCAAATACTTAGCATGGAATCAATTTACTACTCTTCTATCCAAGAGGTTCTTGATGGAGTAGGCGTCTGTCGCTGTCTTGGCAATAATCTCAAAAGGACCTGACCACAACACATCCAATTTGTTTCTTCTCCAAAAACCATGCATAATGAAATAGGCAACTCTTGAGCTTATTTGGTATTCTGATAATGTTGGTCAGTTCTTATTGTCCATCATTTTTGCTCATATTCTTTTCTCTAAACTTGTATCAAACGCTTGAAGTTGTATTTCAATCAGTTCAGGTACTGCTCAGCTCTCATCCCTGATTTTGGTTCCTCCACTAAATATAAAATTGGCAGCAATGCGGCCTTCCTCCAGTATAGCAATTCAAATGGCTTTTTATCATCGCTGTATGATGACTGATTTTGTAGGTGAACGTCACCAGACTCAGGTACATTCCCCACATATATCTTCTTCCTGCGTACAGCCTTCTCAGCATCACAGCCAGTGTTCCATTAACTTATTCCACATTTCTGTTCATCTCTTGTCAGTAGGGTACAGACATGACTCCTTGGATCACCATTATCTCATTTAAGCATGGGATCACATGAGATGTGGAGTTTTTTCCATTGTTGCTAAGCAGGACCTGCGGTCATCCATGTTGATATACTACTTGATTCAGTACAAACTTCACAGTGCTGGTAGCGTCCACTTTTGCCAAGCCTTCATCTCAATCCATGTCATCTGATTATTAATTTCAATTATATACTTGACTCCCCCTATGCTCATCATCAGCTGTCCATCACGTCTATGGACACCATATTCCAGGAAAATCTAGGGTGGACCAATCAGTATCCATTTTTACTCTTATGTGGCTTGTGCAGCTGGCACTCCACATAACAAGCTAGATAGTTGGTGATCTCATATCTGATTGACTCCTAGTAGTACTGGCAAATATGGATGGTCATTTTTTTCAGGCCTCCATGCATAACAATCTTATGTGCGGCTTGCACAATAGCTGCTCTTTCCGATGGCTTTGAATATAGTAACAGCTTTGGGTTAATCATCTTAACACTTGTCCATCCATGGTCTTGGTATTTTCCATTGCTTTTTCGAAGTGCACCTTGGATTTCAAGGATCTCATTCTCGATTTCTCCATTGACCATTCTCTGGAATAACTCATCTGCCTACTGATATACCATCTGGACCATTGGTAACCACAATAAGCCATCTGCATTCTGGTGATAAGCTCCCACTCAATGGACAATCTCATAATCATAAGCCTGTAGCTTTAGTGCCCATTGGGCCAGTAATCCTTCTGGTTCTCTCAAATTGTGGAGCCTATGCAACAAGGAGTGGTATGGCACCACTTTAAAATACGTTCCATGGATGTACACCCAAAACTGTTTTAAGCATAAATGACTGCAAGGCATTCATGCTCAGTTACGGTGTAATTCCTCTTAGCGGCTGAGAGTGTCTGGCTCACATACGCCACTAGATGCTCATCCTCAAGTTCATCTACTTGGCTTAATATGGCGCCAATCGCAGTCAATGAAGCATCTTATTGTATAATAAATTCTCTATTGAAATTTGGATATTTCAAAATCAGAGGATATTTTAGGTATTGGCATAGTTCATTGAAGGATTCCTGCACTTCTTCATTCCATATGGATCCTTTCTTTGGAACCTTCAACAGATGGAATAAGAGTTCAGCGATTATGACAAATCCTAAATAAATCTTCTATAGTATCTGACTATTCCATGGAACACTTGGATATCTCAGACACTCTTCAGCACAGCCATCTGTTCTATAGCTTTGATCTTCTGGGCTAACAGCTGCAGTCCACTATATTTATATACAAATCCCATATATACTAACTCTTTCTTGAAGAAGTGATACTTCCTTGGCTTAATATTCAGGTTGGCCCCGGACAGTCTCATTGAGTACTTCTTCCAAGTGGTGTAAATGGTCAGTAAAAGTCCTACTGAACACATTGATATCTTACAATTACACCAGTATGAACAACAACTATAAGTCAATCAGTATAGCATCCATGGCCCTCTGTAACATTGCAGGCGCATTGCATAGACCCTGGGGCATCCTCATAAGATGATATAACCCCTGTGTGGTAATAATCACGTATTTTTCTTGGTCTTCTCTTGGCAAATCGATATGCCAACATCCTGATATCAGAACCATCGCGGAGAAATAATTTACTTCTCCCAATTGATCTAGCGCATCATAGATTCTTGGTAGGGGATACAAATCCTTCTTTGTATTATTCCGCTTTCAGTATTCAATCACCACCTGATTAGAGCCATCCTTTTTCTTCACAATAAAAATCGGACTTTTTCAGGGACTTGACAATAGAACTAGAAGCCCATGCTTCACTAGTTTGCTGATTTCTTTTTTTACTACCACGGCGGCCACCTTCAACTATCAAATTGGTCTCTTCCTAACTGCCAAACTTTTCCACAGTATCAACCTAAAGGATTACATCTCTAACACATCCCAAATCATGGTCATCACGGGCTAATACTTCCCAATACTTTTTAAACAATTTGATCTCCTCTTCTTGCCGTCCTTCCATCAGATCAGCGAGTTGCTCTCAATCAACCAATAGGTTGATATTAATGATTACCACGGTTGGTAATCCCATTTCATTGAGGGTCCCAAAATTGTGTAATTTCCTCAGTTTGGCCATCAGGATTAGATGAACAAAATGAGATGATCTGATTCCTCTTAATCTTCATTGGTTTTTCATTAAAATTTGCCAGGAGAACTCGAATTTCTCCATGGCCTGGCATTATTATTCCAGGAGCCACCCAAGGCTCTACTCTGGACTTCTTTCAGGGGCTTTCAATCTTCCCATACAGAAACTCTGGTATCTCTAACATCAACTCTGTGTCAACCACATCTGTGATATCAGCGGCATAGATTTAAAATTCTTGATCCTCATTGGAATTCCCTTGCTTTCTAGGGTTTCCGTTGGCGTTTCTCATTGCTTCCAGCTAGCTAATTGGCATCAAATTGGGACAATGCCTTCATTGTATATCAAGTTGATGAAGTTGTTTCTCCTATTCATTTGAGCTTCTCCATCCTTCTGATAGAACAATGTTAACGTCTGACCCAATATGGTCTACATATTATCCTCAAAGTTACATTTAAATCCATACTTACTTAAAAATCCATCCTGATCAGAATGTCATATTTTTGGTTGGCCAAAACTATTGCTGGTGCAGATAGCAACAAGGATCCAAATCAAAGTGGTAAAGAGCTATATACTCCACATGAGATGGTGGTATTTGGCCCAGTAGTCCCATACTCCTTCTTGTGTTCCAAGTCAGGCGAGATCTTCATCCTCTTCACCAGCTTGGTCAAGACAATATTGATGGGCGCTCCGCTGTCAACCATCGCCCTCACCCATACTTAGTTCACTTGTATATCTATATAATACTTGGAGTATTGTAAGATAGTGTTTACTGAGTGTATAACAGCATTATTCTCTAAATTTATAGTGTGAATGATTTGCGCCAATAAATTAGGTAACAATTCCTTTATCATGCTGAGGGGATCGACACGTTTGCTTTATCTAATTGGACTTTAGTCAAAATATTGGGATTATCTGCAGCTCAAATCTTGTCCAACAGTTGTCAGTGTATAGCCAGGAAATTTCCTTGATTATCTTAGGGTCAATTCCTCTCGCCCTAAATCTTGTTACTGCATTCAAGTCCTAATTGACCACTTGATACAGTTGATCCTGTATGTCTTCATCCATTAACAGATCACTGATGTCAATTTCCTCATGCATAATATCTGGAGGAACAGGCCTCTCCAAAGATCTAGATTGTTTCAGTCTAGGCCGTGGGCCATTTTCCTGAATCCTTTATAGCTACAGAAGCAAGAATTTGGACCACGTTGATTTGATCCTTCAGCTCTTTAAATTTACAGCGAAATGTCCCTTCCCTCCACATTGGTAACAGACCTTCTCTTTCTTATTAATCTGTCTGAACTTTTTGGGATTATTCCCTGGCATGGCTCAGTTGTTATCTTTAGTTCCCTCGTTCCCCTTCATGGGATTCAAATTGTGTACTGGGTTGGATTTAAAACTTCTGTTTGGGGCATTGAAGGTTGCTCCCAAGATTTTCAAATTATCTACCATCTGAGAGTAGTAATTTCTATTGTGAACACAAAAGACATCATTTGGCAAAAATCATGATAGGGCCAAAGGGCCGCTTTATAATACAATTCTGGTATCAAAATCATCCAGTACCTTTGCTCTGACCAGGATTCGTGATTCATGGTAGAAATGATCCTCAAAGCTTGCTAAAGATTCATCTTTAGTTAATTGGATGCCCATAAACTCTTGTTTGCACTTCAACATGCATGTTGGGTTACCAAATTCCTTCATAAGGGCCACCTTGGCCTCCACGTACAACCAGCTGTCTCCCTCCAGGTGGGGCAACACTAGGTCTTGGCAATCAGTGTCTAGGCAATTCATCACCGTTAATGCCTCTTGAGAATCACTTATCCATACATAGTCATATCCAACAGTCAGAAAACGCTGGGGCGTTATCCTAATGTAATGTCAGCAATTTCAGCGTTGCCTTGAATTCTTCTGAGGTTTATCTAGCCACCTCTCTAGGTCTTGCTACTCAGATCACTTGGGGAGTGATTTAAGGCATCATTTCTGAAATATCAGAAAAAGTGGGTGGCATGTTTCTTGGGGTATCTGACTTCCTAGAGCATTGTATGAGGAGTTCTTTTTTCAGCATTGGTTGCTGCATATGGCTCACAATCACATTTGTGAGTTTTTAGCTCCTTGACCTGTTTGATCAGTCACTCGACATCAGCACTGAAAGCTCTTAAATGAACGCAATCCACTTTACGGTCTGCTTTCAGATATAAGACTTCTCAAATTAAGTCCCATTCTTTCTTGTATGATGACGTTACATTTCCAAGTAGCTCATTCCTGAAACTTATGACATTATTGATACCTTCCTCCATCTTGGTGAGTCTTTTTCCAAGTCTGCAAATTCACAATATCCTCTGAGTTTAGGGCATTCTGATTAATGTTGTAACTCCATCCATAATTTTATTAACTTGTCTAAAAACGACATCCTTCTTAGTTCTTCTACTCAAAAACACCCCTGTAGTGAGCACACTTTGTAAAAGGTTTAGGGGGATTGATTACTTTTTGGACAATAACCCCTATAAACTTATTACTTTCATAGGTTCAGATTTTGTGCAATTTGTCCCCGTTGAATGATAGTTGATATAATTTGTTGATAATAGTCTGACGACTATTATCCATAGTTGAATGGAACTCCTAGATCTTGGCCCAACGCTCAGCCAGTATTTCCACTTGAATTACTTGTGATGTCTTGAAATAGGGACTCGTTCCCTCAGACTGTCTAACCCAATCTTCTCTTAGATTCCCAATGATGGTTTCTCCAGTTTGACACACAGTCGGCAGCAATTCTCAATTTGATTCCATTTCTTCTATGGATCTCCGCTCATATCCTTACTCTTTTCCTTAAAAGTCTCCCAATTATTGCACACAGCAATAATATTCCTGAGAAAGAATAGAACAAATGAATTCTGATAAAGTGTACATAGCTAGTATATTTACTGTATACTCTGTTAACTATCTCTTCATTGGTGAATTCAAGGGAATTTATAGTGGGGGATTTGGCGCCCAACCCTCATTTGACACCTCTTAGATAAATTGGCAGCCGTTGCCATTGAATCACCCATCCTTGTCTCAGCAGTGATGGTTTTCCCCATCCTGGCTAGGATCCCATCGTTAGACATCCTCAAAAACTAAGACGTAAAGAGTTGAAAACGTGTCCTTAACAATTTCCTCTTGATCTAAGCAAACCAGCTATATTTGGCAAGTTACCTGCTTAGATAATGGGACTTGTTACCTGTTGTAAAATTGGCAGTATATGAAGGATACACTGATGGGTTTTAGCACAGGGTTTGACCCACTGAGCATCTAGGATCAACGATGTGAAGATCGTTGTACTAAAATAAATTAATAGACTTATAAAATAAATATGGAGCACTCGCTCCCACAACTCTTCTTTATTAATAATTTATATCAGCTGATTCCCGTTGTTCCGCTAACTTCTATAATGAAAAGCCTCTCTCCCTTGATCATCTCATCATGCTTATATTGTAACAATTTTGGATGATATTACTTACATGGCTTAATAACTTAATTCGCTGTATTTCATTGGTTATGTCAATTCTTAATTTATTAATCTCACGACGCCAAATTCAAGGCGATTTACCAACAATCTAATATTGCCTAATTCTGAGGCACTAAAAATCCATTAATAATATCAATCTTGGCAGATTCGTCAATCCCGCCCTCACAACCTAGGGCTTATCATCTAGTCATATCAGAATCACAACATTACCCCCTCCTTGACTGGACAATAAGGCTCCTATTTCTTATATGTCCAGAGGAACTTCGCATGCACTCAGTTGATGATCTGACCACTAGTGGGGTCCTTTATAATATATGCATCCATGCTTGTCTTCTCAACAACTTCGAATGGTCTGATCCAGATTTTGGCCAGCTTGTGTTTTTGGCAAACCCATGTTGATCATGGAATAAGACCATGTCTCCATTCTTAAACTGTGCTAGGGCACTCCGCCATACCTGATCGAAAGCCTGGCTTTTTATTCTCTTAGCTAAGCTGAACAAATACGCTTTGATTTGCAATTTAATCAGTGTGTTCATTAGGGAGGTCAAATAGTGCTGTGGATCCATTACGTCAGTGCCCTCTAAAAAAGCATATAGGAGCGCAGGCAACACGGGGTGCCATCCATACAGAAATTGGAATGGGCTTTTTCCTGTGGCAGAATGGTAGCTAATGTTGTAGGCAAACACTGCGGTGAAAAGAAGGGTTACTCCAATTGGAGGGCCGATCAGTAACCAACTTCCAGAGGATGTTCACCAGAGTCCCATTAGTCCATTTAACCATTCCGTTGGAATAAAGGTGATATGAAGTCATTAGAACCCCAGGGATGGCTATTAGCTCATTTAGCTTAGGTAGCTTGTGTGAAGTGAAGTTTGTCCCATTATCAGTAAGGATGAATTGGGGACAACCGTGTCACTGAATTATAAACTCCATAACAAACTTCACCTTAGTGCCCCCAAATCTCATATTGGTCGCTCCTCAACCCACCTGGTCAAGTGGTCAATTGCTACCAGGATGTATTTGCACCAGTTTGCCCCTGTTGGCAAGGGACCCACAACATCAAATAGAAATGGTGTGCCAAGCCGAAGTGTGGCTTCACTAACTTGTATGAAGTCTTCTGGCAGAACGGCTTTTCCACTTGGCACTGGTGACAGGAGGAGATAGTATCAAATACATCGAAATTATGCTTTTCCAATAATACTGAGGCCGCAATAATTCCATGGTTTTATGCACTCCACCATGTCCAACTGCTCAATGCGCACTCATAATAATAGTTGGGCAGGCGGAAGGTCTTGAAATATTCTTGGTAGTGTCCCCTATCCGCTTATATAATTCCCAATTTTTCTGAAATGAATTTGCCCTTATTCCATCCAATACCTTGATGACTGGGGACAGTTCATCGTCATACTTGCCACTAAGCATCTTATTGAACAGGATATCACTCAGATCTGTGGTAACTGCAATCATAGTAATCTTGATAAACAATCAGCATTCTGGTGTTTTGCTCCAGGTCAATAAAGAATTTGAAATTGCATGCCCAAAAATTAAGAGCCCATTGGGCCAGACGCCCTTCCGGTTCTTTAAGATTTTGTAACCAGCATAGTGAGGCATGATCCGTTAAAACTTTGAATTTTACCCCATGCAAATACACCTGAAATTGCTTATAGGCTTAGATCACCGCCAAGCACTCCCTCTCAGTCATGGTGTAATTGCGTTCATGGCTATCAAACTGCAACTACAGTATGCTAAAGGGTGCTCTTCTCTTTTCTCATCCATTTTGGATAGGACTGCCCCTACAGCAGAAAGGGATGCATCCTTCTGAACAATGAACTCTTTTTAAAAATTGGGATAGCGTAACACCAGCGCATTGGTTATTGCCATTCGAAGCATATCAAAGCGCATTGCTGACGTTACACCCATTCAAACGTAGTGTCCTTACTTAATAACTCAAAGAGTGGGCAACACCCAATACAGCTGAAGTTAGGGATGAAGCGCCAGTAATTTCAGACCATTCCCAAAAAGAACTGTTTATCCCACTTACTGGTGGGTGGAGTCATTTTTCGAATATAGCTTCCACTTTGGCTGGTTGAGGTCTCAGCCTGGTGGCATCAACCACAAACCCCAGGTACTCCAAAAGTTCCTTAAAGAAGTGTCATTTCTAGGGTTTGATCTTGATGTTGGCCTCAGCAAGCTGGCGGAATACTGCTTCTAAATGGTCGAGGTGTTCAGAGAAGTTTTGGAGAAAAACATTAATGTCATCAAGGTATACAAGGACACATGACAGTTTTAGATCCCCCAGAATAGTATCTATGGCTCGTTGAAATTTAGCTGGGGCATTACACAACCCTTATGGCATCCAGGTTGGTTTAACAAGACCTTTGGGCATTATTATGGCGCATTTTCATGTTCCACCGATGGCAACTGAATTTGCCAATAACCTGAGATCAGGTCCATAGCAGAGAAGAACTGAGCTCCCCCTAGCCAATCTAAAGCTTTGTCAATCCGTGGTAAGGGATATGAGTCCTTTTTAGTGATGCTGTTGAGCTTTCAGTATTCGATTACTAAATGGTTGGTGCCGTCCTTTTTTTAATAATCAGAATAAATGAAGCCCATGGACTCTGATGGTTGAAGCATCCCTTGCGCTAATAGCTTGTCAATTTCCTCAGTTACTACTTCTTCCACCATCCTTGATCAGCGGATCAGCCTTGACCTTATGGGTAATTGATCTCCAGTGTTCAGCCTATGGACCACCCCCGCGTGCATCCTAAATCATAGTCGTTGACAGCAAAAATCTCTTTGTATTTTGAAATAAAGCAATTGCTCTATCCTTCTGTGTTTCCAAAAGCCCCATTAATTTGTCGCGTGATACTACTGCCATTATATTATGCTGTGGTTTGAAAGGCAGACCAAATTCCTCAAGTGACCCAAAGTCATGAAATGAATAAACCTCCTCAATGGGGATAAAGTGCAAGTATGCCACTATTTGGTGGTGGCGGATTTTCATTAGTACCATTTGTAAATTTGCAAGCAAAACTTTGACCTCCCCCTGCCCTGGTAATATAATACATGGGGCTACGTGAGGCTCAAACTGCAACAGCTGATATGGCCCATTAACTTCCCTATAGAGTCCATCAGGAACTTCTATCACCAATTCCATGTTTACTATAACTTGATGCCCAGATGGAATTGATATAGGTCCAGCAGCTCTGTACGGCAGCCTTTGATATTCATAGATCTGTTTAGAAAGGCCCGTGTTTTGCCTTTAATTGATGGTAGCGCACTAGGATTACTCCGTCACTATAGGCTAGATTGATATTCCCCATATGCACCAAATCATTTGGCACTCCGCTATAGGTGAAGTGAATTAGGATCCTCTGACCCAATATTTCAAAAGACTGATCTGTCATATCAATTACAGCCTCATAGTGTCACAAGAAGGCGGTTCCAATCAGCAGATCATAATGGCTATTCGGTAACACTATATCTAGGGCTACCACAACAATAGACCCAAACTGGAACAGAAGCGCACTGTATGCTCCCTCAGAGACTGTGTTATCCGCTCCAGCAGTTCCATATACCACCTGAAGGTCCACGTCCGTTTTAATGATAATTTGGCCACCAACTTGGTGGAGACTATATTGACAGGGGCACCTGTATCTATGATGGCATGGACACGGGTTTTAGCTACAACCAGGTCACATTAAGTACATTCGGAGTAAGACGTATCTTGACTGTTTGTAGCATAGACATTTATGGCATCTCCTGTTTTCAAGAAAACCCACAATCCCCTCGCTAATACTGAGGTATTGTGTGATAATAGTGTTGACTGGATAAGCGACACTTACCACTTGCAAAAAGGGGCATCAGAGGAGGGGTCCAAGTTTTCAGGTGAAACTGGGTCAAACATCTGGCAAGCATATGGCTCATCCTGCAACTGAGACCCCTCTTCCGCCATAACTGCAGACTGCACTCATGTCAAAATATTCACTCTCCCAACCGCCTGCTGATATAAAACTGACTCATTGTGCAAGGAAACCTCCACTGAATAATCTAATTTGGGTTCAAGTGAGACGTCTTGGTTTGGTATAGCAGAGATAGAGAGTCCCTTCTCTACTCCGCTCTGACTTTTCCCTGGTCGTACTGTTCCAGCTGTACATAAGAGACCAGTTGATTAGGGCACCATCGTTCCAGATACCCCTTATGACAGCATTTAAAACAGCATACTCCAAAAGGCTCACATCCCTGATTAATGCGATAAAAATCATGACTAGAGTTAAACTGGAAGTGATCAGCATAAACAGGTTTAGTGTGGTAGTTGGCCAGGGACGATAAGCAGGAATGGGTCAGACGTTTAACTTCTGAAGAAAACTGGTGAATTCTGCACTGGACTGCCAGTGTTCCCCAAATATGATGATTAAGCAGTTGCAGCATAAGGACTCCACTTGGCATTAGGTGGAGGGAAGTTGGCTGATATACGGTGCAGAAACTGAACTAGTTTAAGCAAAGGTACATCTTCATCCAACAGGGTGGGCATAACGTTATAAACTCATGGTATGGCTTCACAGCAAAAGTCATCGCAATACACACTTCTGCTTCAGATAAAACTTTAGCCAATTATCATGTGAGCTTCCAACATTAATTGCTCAGCAAACGTGGTAAGGGTTTCATTCCGCTGAAACTTAATAATTAAAAATTCAGCCTTCCGCTGTGACATATTTGCATTTCCGCTGAACAACTGCTGCACCGTGGCTTTGACTTCTTGGTACATAAGGGAACTGCTTGGAAGATAACAGACGACTTGATCAGCACTTCTTACAATGAAGTAAGAAATCAACAGTTTTGCTCTTTGTTGATCCAAGACTCCTTTAGTTGCAATCTCAAATCGCTTAAAGTACCCATAAATATTCTCTTCGCAAACAAGTGGGGGCAGCTTATTGTAGTAGATCTCCTGGAGCAGCTCATGTTGTTTTTTAAGCACAGCATCTAACACCAGTTTTAGCTCCACATAGGTAACTTGAGGCAACACAGCTGGTAACTGAGTTTTTATCATATTATAAGTGATCAATGGGCCCCCTGTAGTGAGTACCACTGTTGTAAAATCAAAAGTATATGAAGGATACACTGATGGGTTTTGGCACAGGGTTTGACCCACTGAGAAGCTAGGATCAACGATGTGAGGATCGTTGTACTAAAATAAATTAATAGACTTATAAAATAAATATGGAGCACTTGCTCCCACAACTCTTCTTTATTAATATTTTATTACAGCTGATTCCTGATGTTCCGCTAACTTCCACAATAAAAAACCTCCCTCCCTCGATCATCTCAACTGCTTATATCATAAAAAATTTCAGATGATATTACTTACAAGACTTAGTAACCCAATTCACCGTAGATCATTGGTTACATCAATTCTTAATTTGTTAATCTCACGACTCCCAATTCAAGGCGACTTACCAACAATCCAATATCACCTAATTTTGAGGTGCTCAAAATACCATTAATCTTATCAATCTTAACGGACTTGTCCATCCCATTCTCACAACCTAGGGCTTATTGTCCAGTCATACCAACATTGCGACATTACCCATTAAGGCAAGTCATGAACCAACTGATCAATTTGCTAATTTCAGGAGGCATCACTCGCCTCAAAACTACTCCTTACAATCAAAATCAGTTGATGATAAAAACTGACTGATCCCAATTGGTACACCTGATAGTTGATCAACTATCAAATGCCCCTATTTCATTGGTAACTCTGCCTGACAAGTTTTTAAGCATTTTTCCAGATCAATCTCTGATGGATCTGACCAGGTGAATAACCTAAAATTTCCCTGTTGTGATTTCAATATGACTGGATGATAATCTGGGAATGCTAAGCAGATTGGATAGAATCTGCTGAACATGGCTTTGGGTTTGATCATTCAAGTGCCTCAAGATGAGGTGATATTAGGATATAATGAGCTATTATTGGATTGCCTTAAGAATAAGGTGAAAAGTGATGTTGACATTCAGTAATTATGAATTAAATTGCCTTGAATTAAGGCGATAAAAAGCTAAAAGATTAACAAGCTGAAATTGAGGAGAATTAATGGAATAGAATAGTCCAGCTACGAGAGTAATATCATCTGAAGACACTGTACCTAAGTGAGATGGGCGATTGAGAGAGGGGCAGGTTTTTAATAGAAGAAAGAGTAAGTGGACTAGGAAAAATCCGCTATATTATTTCGCTAAAAGAAGTGTTTTCAGGGATATTGATTTCTTTGGTTATATTTATTAACTTAAAGTGTTTCAGAGGGACCGACAATCTTCATATCATTGTTCCAATTGCTCAGTGGTTGACCCTGTGCAAAAACCCCTACAGAGTATTCTAAACAATTCCACCAATTTTACAACAGTGGTGCTCACTACAGGGGCCCATTGATCTTTTTATATTATGATAAAAGCTCCGTTGCCAGCTATGGTGCATCCTGATTATCTTGATGGAAATTCTACATGACTCAATGGGCTATTTGCTATGTGGAACTGAAACTTGCATTGGACGCTGTACTTAAAAAGCATGATGAGATGCTCCAGGAGGTCTGCAGTAATAAACTGCCTCCATTTGATTGTGAAGGGAATATATATGGGTTCTTTGAGCGATTTAAAATTGTGCTGGAAGGAGTCTCATAGATGAAGAGCAAATCTGTAGATTTCTACTTTGGATGTCAGAAGTGCTGATCAAGTCATCTGTTACCTTTCTGGCAGTTCCATCACATATAATGAAGTCAAAAAGGTGGTACTGTGGCTGTTTGGTGGAACTTCTAAGATGTCAGTGCAGAAGGCTGAGTTTTTGACTATCAGGTTTCAGAGGAATGAGACCCTCACCACATTTGCTGTTCAGTTTACAGCTGAGGCTCATGTGTTAATTGGGGCTTGAATTCTATCAGAATCTAACATATTTATTGCAATGACTTCTGATGTAAAGCCATACCATGAGCTATACAATTTTATGACCCCAATGTTGGATGAAGATGTAACCTTGCTTAAAATTGTTCAGTTTTTCACCGTATATCAGCTAACTACCCTCCACCTGACACAGAACAGAATCCTTTCGCTACTACCGCCAAATCATCTTACTTGTGAACCTTTGTCTGTCCAGTTCAAAATTCCACTAAGTTACCCGCCGTGGCTAAACGTCCTCCCCATACTTGATTATTGTCACTGGCCCAACTATTGCCCTAACCCTGTTTCCACTTATCACTTTCAGCCCAACTCTAGACGTGGGTTGTTTGCATTAATTGGAAATGTGGGCCCTATGGGGTCAACTGTTTTAAATACAGTTGACAGGGGCACATGGCTCAATGGTTCCCCAAACACAAGGTCTCTTGCAAACAGCCAGAACAGTACTTCCGGGGAAAAGTCAGAGCGAAATAGAGATGAGACTCTCTACCTCTGCTATATCAATTCCAAATGTCCCACCTGAACCCATCTTAGAATATTCAGTGGAAGCTCCCTTGCACAACGAGTAGTATTATATCAGCAGCCGGTTGGGGGGTGAATATTTTGACATGAGTGCAATCTGCAGTTATGGCGGAAGAGGGGTCTCAGTAGCAGGATGAGCCGTATGCTTGCCAGATGTTTGACCAAGTTTCACCTGAAAACTTGGACCCCTCCTCTGATGCCCCTTTTTTGCAAGTGGTAAGTGTCGCTTATCCAGTCAACACTATTATCACACAATACCTCAGTATTAGCGAGGGGATTGTGGGTTTTCTTGAAAACAGAGATGCCATAAATGTCTATGCTACAAACAGTCAAGATACGTCTTACTCCGAATGTACTTAATGTGACCTGGTTGTAGCTAAAACCCGTGTCCATGCCATCATAGATACAGGTGCCCCTGTCAATATAGTCTCCACCAAGTTGGTGGCCAAATTATCATTAAAACGGACGTGGACCTTCAGGTGGTATATGGAACTGCTGGAGCGGATAACACAGTCTCTGAGGGAGCATACAGTGCGCTTCTGTTCCAGTTTGGGTCTATTGTTGTGGTAGCCCTAGATATAGTGTTACCGAATAGCCATTATGATCTGCTGATTGGAACCGCCTTCTTGTGACACTATGAGGCTGTAATTGATATGACAGATCAGTCTTTTGAAATATTGGGTCAGAGGATCCTAATTCACTTCACCTATAGCGGAGTGCCAAATGATTTGGTGCATATGGGGAATATCAATCTAGCCTATAGTGACGGAGTAATCCTAGTGCGCTACCATCAATTAAAGGGCAAAACACGGGCCTTTCTAAACAGATCTATGAATATCAAAGGCTGCCGTACAGAGCTGCTGTACCTATATCTATTCCATCTGGGCATTAAGTTATAGTAAACATGGACTTGGTGATAGAAGTTTCAGATGGACTCTATGGGGAGGTTATTGGGCCATATCAGCAATTGTAGTTTGAGCCTCACGTGGACCCAGGCATTCTATTAGGGCAGGGGGAGATCAAAGTTTTACTTGAAAATCTACAACCGGTACCACTGCAAATCCGCCGCCACCAAATAGTGGCATATTTGCACTTAATTCTCATTGAGGAGGTTCTCTTGGTTCATGAGAATGGTTCGCTGGAGGAATTTAGTCTGCCTTTTAAACCACAGCACAGTGTAATGGCAGTTGTATTGCGCGTTAAATTTAATGGGGTTGTTGGAACCACAAAAGGATCAGGCAATAGCTTTATTTCAAAAATATAAAGAGATTTTCGCTGTCAACGACTATGATTTAGGATGCACTTAAGGTGGTCCATAGGCTGAACACTGGAGATCAATTACCCATTTATTCAAGGCTGATCCGCTGATCAAGGTTGATGGAAGAAGTAGTATCTGAGGAAATTGACAAGCTATTAGCGCAAGAGATGCTTGGACCAACAAAGAGTCCATAAGCTTCACCCATTCTGATCATTAAAAAGAATGACGTCAACAATTAAATAGTAATAGACTACTGAAAGCTCAACAGCATCACCAAAAAAGAATCATATCCCTTACCTCGTATTGATGACACTTTGGATTGTCTAGGGGAACTCGTTTTTTTGCAGTAATGGAACTGATCTCAGGATAATGGTAAATTGAGTTGCCAGCGGTGGAACAGGAGAAACGCGCCATAATCACGTCCAAAGGTCTTGATAACCAACTAGGATGCCACAAAGTCTGTGTAACGCCTCAGCTAAGTTTCAACGGGCGATGGACACTATTCTTGGGTACCTAAAACTGTCATGTGTCCTTGTATATTTTGACGACATTAATGTTTTCTCCCAGAGCTTCTCTGAATACCTTGACCATTTAGAAGCAGTATTTCGCCAGCTTGCTGAGGCCAACATCAAGATCAAACCTCGGAAATGACATTTTTTAAGGACCAGCTGGAGTACCTAGGGTTCATGGTTGATGCCACGGAGCTGAGACCTCAACCCACTAAGGTGGAAGCTATTCAAAAATGACTCCGCCCATCAGCAAGCGGGATATACAGGTATTCTTGGGATAAAATTGATTATTACCGGCGCTTCATCCCTAACTTCAGCTGTATTGGGTGTTGCCCACTATTTGAGTTATTAAGAAAGGACACTATATTTGAATGGACAGAATGGCAGAAACGCGCTTTTGATACACTTTGAACGGCTGTTAACTAGTGCACCAGTGGTACGCTATCCCAATTTTGAAAAAGAGTTCATTGTTCATTCTGATGCATCCCTTTCTGCTATAGGGGCAGTCCTATCCCAAATAGATGAGGAAGGAGAAGAGCACCCCATAGCATATACATTCATAGCTTGAACAGCCATGAACATAATTATACAGTGACCAAGCGAGAGTGCTTAGCGGTGAAAACGCCTTTAAGCAATTTTAGGTGTAATTGCATGGGGTGAAATTAAAAGTTGTAATGGATCATGCCTCACTATGCTGGTTACAAAAACTTAAAGAACCAGAAGGGCGTTTGGCCCAATGGGCTCTTAAAAATTCAGTCATACAATTTGCAAATTCTATATTGACCTGGAACAAAACACCATAATGCCAATTGTTTATTTAGATTACTCATGATTACATTTACAGAAGAACTGAGTGTTATCATGTTCAATAAGACGATTAGTGGCAAGTACGATGATGAACTGCCCCCAGTCATCAAGATATTGGACGGAATAAGGGCCAATACATTTCAAAAAAATAGGGAATTGTATAAGCGGATAGGGGACACTACCAAGAATATTTCAAGACCTTCCGCCTGCCCAACTATTATTATGAGTGCGCATTGAGCAGTTGGACATGGTGGAGTGCATAAAACCATGGAATTATTGCGGCCTCAGTATTATTGAAAAAGCATAATTTTCGATCTATTTGATACTATCTCCTCCTGTCACCAGTGCCAAGTGGAAAAGCCGTTCTGCCAGAAGACTTCATACAAGTTAGTGAAGCCGCACTATGGCTTGGCACACCATTTCTATCTGATGTTGTGGGTCCCTTGCCAACAGGGGCAAACCAGTCCAAATACATTTTGGTAGCAATTGACCACTAGACTAGATGGGTTGAGGCGTGAGTAATACGCAATTTGGGGGTGCTAACAGTGGCCAGGTTGCTATGGAGTGTATAATTCATTTAAACGGTTTTTCCCCAGTTCATCCTTACTGACAATGGAACGAACTTCACTTTACACATTCTACCTAAGCTTAACGAATTGATAGGCATCCGCAGGGTTTTGACAATCCCCTACCACCCTGAATATAATGGAATGATCGATCAAGTTAATGGTACTTTGGTGAACATACTCTGGAAATTGTGAGGGATCAACCTTATGACTGGAACTCTCTCTTTTCACTGCCGTCTTTGCTTACAACATTAGCTACCATTCCTCTATGGGGAAAAGTCCATTCCAACTAAAGTCTGGGCGGCACCCTGCACTTAAGGCACTGCTATATTCCTGCATAGAGGATACCGGCATAATGGATCTTCATCACTATTTGACTAACTTAGCAGACATGCTGATCAAACTGCAAACTGAAGCCTACTAATGCAGTTTAGCAAAAAGATTAAGGCTCAAGCAGCTGATAAAGTACGACGTAGCAGCCTCGCTCAATTCTAAGATGGAGATATGGTTTTTTTTATGACCAGCATGGGTTTGGTCAGACTCACAAGCTGGCCAACAGCTGGATTGGTCCATTCAAAGTTATAGAGAAAATGGGGTTGATGCTTACACCATCAAGGACCTTGTCTGTGGTCAGATCATTAACTGTGTGCATGTGAAATTCCTCCAACCATATGAGCAATAGGAGCCTTTTCATCCAGTCAAGGAGGGGGCAATGTCATTATTTCAATATGACTGGACGATAAGCTGGGAATTGCTAGGGCGGATTGGATAGAATCCTCTGAACATGAAATTGGTTTGATCATTTGAGTGCCTCAAGATGAGGCAATATTGGGATATAATGAGCTATTATTGGATCACCTTCAGAATAAAGTGATAAGGTGTTGTTGACATTCAACAAATATAAATTAAATTGCCTAAAATTAGGGCGATAAAGAGCTAAAAGAATAACAAGCTGAAATTGAGGAGAATCAGTGGAATAGAATAGTCCAGGCTATGAGAGTGGTATCATCTGAAGATGCTGTATATAAGCCAGATGGGCGATTGAGAGAGGGGCAGTTTTTTAATAGAAGAAAGAGTAAGCGGACTAGGAAGAATCAGGAATATTATTTACAATAAAAGAAGTGTTTTCAGGGATATTGCTTTCTTTTGTTATATTTATTATTTTAAAGCATGTCAGAGGGACTGACAATCTTCATATCGTCATTTTAATTGCTCAGTGGTTTGACCCTGTGCAAAAAACCCTACAGCATATCTTAAACAATTTATGCCAAATTTACAACACCCCCATACATAGTTACCCCAAAATCAGGGTCAACTAATTTCCAACTAACCTCGCATTTGGAAAATTTGCCAAAACAATTCCTGGTAATCTAGTCAGCTGGGAATATTGGCAAAAAATGCACATACTCTTGGCAAACGTTGGCTTTATGCCACCCCTTGTCTCAATTTATAATAAGCTGTAAAAAGGGAAAGAGCAATTATGCCATGAGGATTAATTTGGCCAAAATTTATGTGAAAAAATTGAGTGATTGTGCAACAAAATCTGAGAGCTATTGAGCAGATCAAGACTGAAAACCAATGAAACCACAAATACAGAGGATGATCTGGTAGTGCCTTTCAGATGTTAGGAAAAATCTTAATGAGAAAATTACAAAATAATGCAAGGATCCTTACCCAGATGAATGAGAGAAGTTTGGCAACAGGAACTGCAAAATGGGCCACCCACAATGTCCAACCCACAATATGGCGCAAAGGTCCTGGCATTTTGGAGAAATTTGGCGCTTTCTGTTGTAAGAAATATTTTTCAATCCCTGATCCACAATTCCATTAAGGTATAAAAGCCAGCGCTCCGCTAATGGTAGCATGCTAGGGTATTTGTAATATACTTAATAAAACATTAAGTCCGCAAAATACTAATAAAATTTATAATTATTTTAGTCTGGTTTCCCAAAAGGAACCACCTCAACCAATGGAGGGCCCCCGCTCATTAGTATAATTAATGGTTGTGACTGTCTCATTGATAATTACAGAGTTAGCCTCCCTAAGAAAAGAAAACTCAGGAATTGTCCCTAAGAAGTATTTCACACCACACCTGACCAAGGAGAAGTGTATTTGTATTAATAACCTGAGATGAATGACTATTCGTCAATCTAATCTGCCATACTTATGAAGTGAATGGAAATGCTGAGAAGGAACAATTGTCCAACCCAATCTACTTCACTTAAAAAGAAAATGAAAATGATAATCTTTCAGATGCACTTTAGGATAGAACTGTTGATATTGAAACTGGTGAGACAATTTTTACTCCCCCACTATCAAGTGCACGTCCAAATGAGTTGAGGATTTAAGCTGAATTTTCACACTGGACAAATGAAAAATCTCATCCACTCAACCTAATCTGTCAACATTTAATTCTTGAAGCCTGGTCAAGATTAATGCCAATCTCAGCCTGGTGGTCAGGATGGGAATGATGTTCACTGATCAATACTTCCCACATTTATCTCCCTATAGATCTTATGCTAGAATCATTATAATGTCAATGGCGTGTGGCTTGTAGATGCTGTTATGGGTATTGAATTACTCTCACTGGAAGCCACGTCTTTCCTTGGAACGTCAGTAATCCAACACAAACGTTTCTATCCTTATTAGAACGATCAAGGAATCATTTTCCTGACATGTCTACGCAATATATCATTTTTTAGTTTCAGTAATAATGCCATATTTCACTTGTAAATGCTTTATTAGAATCTCTAAGTGTACATATGCAGACATAATAGTCAATTAATTTAGAGTATGGTCTATAACTGACAGTGGAGCACAAATTTAGTAAATTCTCAAAAAGATGGTGCAGCAGATGTAGATTAATCATTTAAGAGCACTGGACATAAAAAGGAGTTCCTAACCAAGATATGATACATCCTCTGGAGCATACAGTGCACTGCGCTTTATATTTAGATTTTTGGTGGTATCAGCTCCTGCCATAGTATTATCAAATCAAAATAACGATATCCTCATTGATATAAATTTTTGAGAATGTATGGTGTCAAATTTGATTTGAGGAGAATACCCTGACAATTTTTGCAAATCCTGCCCATATTATATCAGCAGAAAGGTTATGCTCTGCTGACTAAGATGAATAATTGTAATTTAATTTAAGATGATGGCATAATTCCTATTCAATACAAGTTTTTTTAGTACTAGATGGTCCCAACCCGAGGAGGGGATTCATCAATGTTTATTGAATTACGCCTGGGCTCCTAAGAGCATGAGGCGGGGGAAGGGGAGGGAGGAGGCATCGAGAAAGGGAGGGGGTTTGCGCGCCAGAGCTGTGCTGCAGTGACAACTGAGCGGGGGAGGGTTGGCGACATAGTGCAGACCTTCAGGGCCATCTCAAAGTGTACCTGAAAGTGGGTGATCATGTGTGGAAGGGTCCACACCTGCTGGTCAAAGGAAGCACAAAGGAAGGAGTTATGGATGGTCCAGATGGCTGTGGCATAGGCGAGGACACGGAGGGGTCAGTGGCAACCAGGCAATGTCTGCTCGAACATGAGGTCTTGCACAGGGTATCCAGACCAGGGCTGAGCATGGAGGAGCGCGCGGGCCTTTGGCCAAAATGCGGCGACACCTGGACAGGTGAAAAAACGATGGAGGTGGGAGTCAATAGGCTCTACACAGCGGGGGCAGCTTTGGTGCTGGAAGGTAGGGCCAGTCCAGTCCCCTGTCCTGTATGAACAGTGGAGCACCCTCCATAAGGTGTTGGACACCTTTGCTGACAGGATGGGGTGATAGACTTCCTTCCACAATTCCTTAAGGTCAAATCTCACGGAGGGAGGGAGGAGCTCAAGGAGTCTTGGGCGGATGGGAAGACGATCTTGGGGGTTGAGGCGAGTTGTGACAACTTGTCCATTGTGCACAATTGCATGGCGACAGGGGCTGAGGCCAGGGCCTTCCCTTCTGTATGGGAAGGCATGGTTGATCCGCGCGCCTACTCGTTTCAGGGCAAGAAGAGCCTGGTTCCAGTAGGGGGATGAGGATGGTTTTAGGCGATGGACTGGGTGGTTTGTGAGCCACTCCCCTAATGAGGTCAGAGATGCTCTAGGAAGACCCATAGTTGCTGACGCTGACTGGCGGAGGACGGGCGCCCATTGGGGAATGGGGGTCGCGTCCCAGCAGACAATCGGACATAGGAACTTCAGGAAGATTGTGGTGGCGTGGGATCGCGTGTCCAGAAGCCCTAGGCCCCCTTCATTGCAGGGTCAGGCAATAGTTGAGAGGGCCATTGGTGGATGGTTTGAGCCCCAGATCCAACAGCGGAGGATTACATTGAGCAGCGTATAAAAGGCATCTGTGAATGGGCAGACGTGCGCTAGGAACCAGACTTTGGAGAGGAGGAACACATTGGCCATCAGAGTTTGACCCAGGGGGGTGATGTGCCGCCGGTTCCAGCTGGCAATCCTGGAGTTAACTGCTGCGAGGAGCAAGTCCTCATTGTCTTTTAGCGCAACTCCTTGTTGGTTGGTGAGAACGCCCAGGTGACGGAAGGTACCGCGCTCAGGCTAATACCAAATGGTGGGGGGAAGGTGGGGGAGCCGACCTGTACAACTGTTGTCTTGGAGGTGTTGACCATGGCGTTGGACGCCTTGGTGTACCTCTCAATGGTCACAGCAGCGAGGGCAACATCCCCAGGGCAGCCAAATGCAATGGCAGTGTCATCTGCAAATGCCATGGTGCGTGTGGGGGCTTTACCTGGGACCAGAATCCCTGTTAACTTGTCCTGTAAGGCGGCCAAGAGGGGGTCAAGAAGAATGTTAAAAAGGATAGGGCTCAGGGGATCCCCTTGCCGGAGACCTTGTCCAACTGGTACTGCCACTATAAACCCATTGGCGCCAGGACTCTGGTGTGGAGCTGGTCATAGAGCGCTGATATCCAGCTCTAGCTGCGGGTGGGAGATGGAAGCGGGCCAGGGAAGCATCAATATACTTCCAGGCTACCCAATCATATGCTTTCTCCATATCCAGGAGAGCCACAAAGCCATTCACCTTATGAGAGTTAGCAGTCAAAGTCACGTGAAGGTCATTATAGTTGTCCCATAACGACCTCCCCGGAATAAAACCGTACTGGGATGGGGAGAGGCGAGGTGACACCCATTTGGTGATGAGGTTGTCCAGAAGCTTCGTGAAGAGCTTGTGGTCTGTGTTGATCAACGCTATGGGGCGCCAGTTCGCCTGGTTCTCACGGTCTGACTTCTTTTGAATGAGGGTCGTGATTGAGCCTCTGGAGTCGGGGAGGACCTCGCCATTCACCAAGAGTGCGGCGAAGAGGTCGCGGAGGGTTCTGACTATCACTGCAGGTTCCAGAAGGTACACCTCGAAGGGTATTCCATCTGGGCCTGGGGCTTTAAGCCTTGGGGATTTCAGAAGGGTTTCCATCACCTCCTGGATGAGAAATAGGCGCCAGTAGAGCCTCATCAGCCCGTGGGTCAATGGGCGGCTCTGGAGCCCGCCACAGGAAGTCTTGGATGTCCGATGGGTCCACCTGGGTGGCATGGAAGAGGCTGGAGTAGAAGCGGTGTAGTTCCTGAGTGATTTCCTCCTTATCTGAAGTGGTTGTAGTGTCAATCTTCAGTGCAGTAATATCCTGTGCTGTTGACCGGGCTTTCTGTTTCTGAAAGAAGAAGCGGGTGGGGCGTTCCCATAGAGCATAGTAACGAGATGTTGTAAAGTTTGCTTCCCGTTCTTCCTGCAGTGTGAGCTCCAAGCGGAGTGCTTCCTGCGCCGCTTCCCAGTCTTCCAACCATCTGGGAGAGGGCGAAGGCTGGCAGTTTCGCTCCAAATGTCTTATTCTGGCTTCCGCCCTTTTGACTCTGCCGTGAGCTGCAGTAATCTGGGCTTTGGCACAGTTGTAAGCAACGCGGGTGATGCCCTCCTTGGTCACCGCCCATCTAGCCTTGTGGTCAAGCAGGTGGGGTGGGGGAGGTGAGAGTCTCCCGGATGGTCATAGACAGCTTCTCCTTAGTGAAGGGGTTGTTGAGAAGAGCTGGGGAAACCCTAGGCCAGAACCTACGCGATGGTCTAAGTGTGGTGGTGAGGACAACAGTGAGTGACCTGTGATCACTCAGATGGTTGTCACGAGAGATGGGAGAGGAGACGCGGCCAATTAGCAGGGGGCCAATCAGTGCCATATCTATGTGTGACGCTGACTGGAAATTCTCTCCATCATACTAGATCCTAGTCATGCAACCTAGGCCAGACGCGGAGGGTGGAAGCGCATCTATAGAGCCACTCAGGCGAAGGAAATCCTGGAGGCGACTTGATCCAGGGCGTTCCTTTGCTGCAGGGGGGTAAGATTCACGGACGCGACTTATGGCTGTGTTGAAATCTCCTAAGAGGACTGTATTCCATGGGAGATTGAGTTGGACGAGCTCTTCCAAGAGCCGATTTTGCTCCTGACCTGCATTAGGCAGGTAGATGCTTGCAGCGAAGAAGGAGAAGTCAGGAGTGGTGAGTTTGGCCAGTATGAGGCGGCCACCTAGATATTGTGAAAAAGAATGGGTTTTAACCTGGGGATTTAAAACAATAAGGGCGGCATAGTTTGTCCAGAAGGAGTTGCCTCCAAACTGTTCATTGTATGCAGATTGTTCGTGGGGGAGGATATGGGGCTCCTGGACAGCAGCGATGTCAATTTGTGCTGACCTGAAGTTTTGGAGGAGGCGGGCTCTCCGCTTATAGTCCCGCAACCCATTTGCGTTGATGGATTGCAGGGCCAGGGTGCTGCCATGGGGACTCATAGCTGTTCCCCTCCATGTCCTGGGGGGTTGCCAGAGCTTAAACCTGCTGCTGTGAGGCGGCTAGTTTTGAGTCCTTTAGCTTGACTATTAGCTGTAATCTGTGAGGAGCGTCGAGGGTTCTGAGGGGAAGGAGAGGGTGGGGGTGGAGGACCCAGTAAGCCAGCCTAGGATGCTGCCCCGCTCTGTTGCAGGGGAAGGACCTGAGGGTGCTCAATGGTGACCTCCGCGGTGTCCCTATTTAATAAGTCTGAGTCCATATTCACTTCCTCCAACACTGCAAAGGATCCGCGTGAAATGGACTGTGGTGTTGGAGTAGGACTCTTTGAGGTGGTACTTCTACCGCAGGCCGTGGGTTGCCAGTCCATGCTGGTGGGCCTAGCTCCATTGGGAGCTGAGGGTTGATGCGATAAATCGCTGGTGGAGGTTGGTGGGGGTGCCGCGAAGCCCTGAGTGGGGGTGGCTGACGAGGGGCACCCTGTGGGAGATGCCTTGCGCTTGGTGAGAGAGGGAGTTGACTCTGGGAGAATGGAGGGGGTGCCCACTGGAAGGGGGGCTTGAGCGCGAAGGTATCCCATACCAATAGTGGGGTTAGCTGTTTCAACTGCTAGGCGTAAGGCCTCAGGGGACAGGTCTTGAACGGGAACCCATTGTGTGGGCTGTGGAATTGCTTCTGTGGCCACGTGGGATCGTTTTTGGCCTGGTTTAGGCCCCTGGGAGGTGGCTAAGAGGGCTTGTTTTCGAGCTGTGCAGCCACTATACAAGTGTCCAAGGGCGTAACACCATGAGCACCAGGGGCGCGCCTGATCAGGGTCGACAAAAAAGATCTCAGGGCATGCCCCAACTACCGCCACACAAGGAATAATCTCAATGTTGCGGGATACAGTGGGGGAGGGGTTGAACGACGCCCTAGCAGTGCGAGCTCTTTGAGTGGGAGCATAGTAAGAGGGGACGCTAAAGTCCACTAAAAGAACAGACCCAAACCCCATTAAACCACGATGGAGCGCCAGTTTAAGAGACTCAGGATCAACAGTCGTTGGTAGGTTGGAAAAAGTAAACTATGAAATTTTCTCCAGGTGAGAGCGTGTGTGGGAGATGCAAAGAGATCCACGTGGAATAATGACCTGGAGGGTGGCAGCATGGTCAGCAAGGGCAGCATCAGTGAAGCCCACATCGATGTAGTGTCCCTCCACTAATTCCTGGATTGTGGTGTTAATTGGGAATGTCTCCGCGATCGCTGCAAAGTATGAGAAGTAATCTTCTGTATAGAATTCAACAGGGTTATGCTCATAATAAAGGCGAATTGCGTGGGAGAGGGTTGAGCGAGGTAGAGCTTTTTGCGCTCTAGTTTCAGCCCATTTCTTCTTAACATCAGCAATAAACGCCACTTCACAGGGATCAGCTTTGGGTAGCGTTGGTGCCAGAGGTTTTTGCCATGCCCCTGTGGCTCCTTTGGTACGTTTGTGTTTGCTTTGGGCTGCAATCGCAGATTGAGTGTGAGCTGGTGGTTTGAACAAGTTTGCAGAATTCCCTTGTTGCTGGAAAGTTACAGCAGTTTCTGGCATCATACTAAATTGAAAGCAGATTGTTGGGCCTCGCTAAATTGGGGAGGCCCGTCCAGATTGGAGTTAACTCCAGCCAATTGGGAGGAGGGAAATGTTTCTTCACCATCAAAATCTATTTGGGTAAATTCAGCCCGAGTATTTGCTGTAATTTCATGGGCAAAACTCACTGGCTGATTGGTGAATTGGTCATTTTCAGCATATGGAGATAAAGTTCCGACTTGACTAGTGCCGATTGTGGGATAAATGGGACGGGTGAGATTGGGACTGGTGTGAAGTTTCTAAAATCTGAACTATTTAAATCCCCATTGGGAAGAGTAGGTTGTCCCAATTTGGTGCTTAGTGAACCAGAATGTGCGGCTAATCCAACCTTACATCCGAGGGTTTGGGGGCCAGGTGATTGTTGGCCTTGCTAAATTGGGGAGGCCATCCAGATTGGAATTAACTCCAGCCTTGGGAGGAGGGCGATGTTTCATCTCCATCCCAATCTATTTGGGTAAATTCAGCCCGAGTATTTGCTGTGATTTCGTGGGCAAAACTCATTGGCTGATTGGTGAATTGGTCGTTTTCAGCATATGGAGATAAAGTGCCGACTTGAGAAGTGCCAATTACGGGGTTTAAATGGGACGGGTGAGATTGGAACTGGTGTGAAGTTCCAAAATCCGAACCCTTTGAATCCTCATTGGGAAGAGTAGATTGTCCCAATTTGGTACTTAGTGAACCAGAATGTGCGGCTAATCCAACCTTACATCCTAGGGTTTGGGGGCCAGGTAGCTGGGTATCGCCCCTCAAGGAGGGAGCCAGAAACACGGCGTCAGCAATAATAGATGGGGCTGAATTAGCTGACACAATGGGGGAGTTGAATGCCTGGATGGGCTGAGTTGCATTCAACTGAGCAGACGCCATTAAAACAGCGTGGGTGATGGCCTCCTTGGTTGGAGGGGGCCCAGCGGGTTGGTGGGAGGCAGCGCACACAGAGCTGTTAGGCGTGCAGGTTGCAGAAGTGCGATCAGGTGAACTAGCGCTAGTTGAAGTAGCTCCAGGTTGGGGGGTGGTGCCTGCTTTCGTGGCTGCTGCTTGAGAGTGGGTGATTCTGGTTGACCCTGAGGTGGGTAACCGAGGGTTGCTTCATTTGGGGTGGTGCTGGCTCGTTTGGCATAGCCTGCGGGTTCTTTTGCGGGGTTTCCCACCATATTTTTTAATAGTTTTTGTAAATCTCTTTAGTGGAGCTAGATTTCAGGCTGAATTGATTTAAAAAAGCGATGCTTAGCAGAAACCTATTCAATACAAGTTTGTTGAAAAAAATATCAGGAATACGTTGATTAAGATTATCAAAAAAATGGGATATTGAGGATGAAAAAACACATACCATTCCAAAAAGAATGCAAAAAATATAAACACAAAGTTAACATTTGAATTCTAGAAAAATCTATATAAAACTGTCATCTCTTCAGGAATAAAGTCAATACTGAAACCTTGGGTAGCTTTTTTTTAGTACTAGATGGTCCCAACCCAAGGGGGGGATTCATCGATGTAAACCTTGGGTAGCTTCAGGGACTATAATGCTAGGCTATGACGATATCCAAGTACTAATGGCCAATCTGAACGAAAACTTATTAGAATTGCAAAATCATGTTATCATAAATGCGCATTTAATCCAGATGGCAGAAATAGTGAGTTCCTTGATTTTTGAACAATACCAATAATAGGATTACTGAAGGATGTTTTTGATAGTATTTATTGTACTGGTCAATTGAGAGAAACTGGATGGGTTATCAGAACATCAGCAAAATGAAGTGCTATGGTATTCAAGAAACATCAGGAGATATTTGCTCTGGATTATCATGATCTCAGATGTACCAAAAAGCAATCCATCATGTTGAAACTGGAGAATACACGACAATATGAATGTGACCTAGCCGCCAGTTAAATGGTGCTGAAGCAATATTCAATGATGAAATCAGAAAACTGATTGAGCATGGGCTCCTCATACTGTCATCTATTCCATGTGCAAGTAAATTTCTTATTGTCAAGGAAAAGGAAGGATCAAATCACATTGTGATTGTTTATGATAGTTAAATATATTCACTAAGAAGTACTTTATCCACTGCTAAAAAATAGACAATGCACATAATATCTAGGGGAAATAAGTTCTTTTGTGCAATGTATTTGATCGTGGAATATTTGGAGATAAATTGGCCAAAATAAGATCAATAGAAGTGTACAAGAATCATTAAACAATGATTATAACACCAGCAAGAACGCTACAGTGATTATGTTATGCGTTTGCAACTTTCCAGAGGGCGATAGATTCTATCTTTAATGACCTGAAGTTGTCTTGCGTTTTAGTGTAAATGGATGTCAACAATGTATTCAGCAGGACATTCACTTATCACATGGAGCATTTGAAGGAAGTGTTCAAACATCTAGAGATGGCAAAACTTGAAGATCAGGCTGAGGAAATGCCATTTCTTCAATGAATGAGATTGAATGTTTGTGGGTTAAGATAAACTCTGGCAGATAACAGTTGCAGCATAAAAGATAATGACCAATAAACGGATGATAATATAAAGAGTGTTTGGGACATAAAAAATCTTTGGGATGGTCAGATACCATTATTGATAAATTAAAGATTACGTCAGATTTCTAAACCACTATTTCACTTACTGGAAATCTTAAAAAAGTGTTCATGTATATTGGGGAGGTCAAAGAAGCGTTCAATGAGCTCAAAAGTATCTGATGACTAGTCCTATTCTGAGGTACCCAAAGTTCAATCAGTAGATTAAAATTCAACAAGAACATTTTAACGGAGATCAGAGCTTTTTAAGTCAAGTAGACATGACAGGGAAGAGCATCCAGTGGCATATGTGAGTCAGACATTAATGCCAGTGGATATAACTACATCATGACAAAGCGCATGTGCCTCTCAGTGATATATGCCCACAAACAACCTTGAGTGTAAATTCATGGAACACTTCAAGATTGTTCTAAACACATGTCCCTACGCTGGTTTTATAATCCTAAAGAACTAAAGGGGCAACTAGTTTGTTAGGCTTTAAAAATGCAAACATATTATTTCAAGATTATACACTGAGCAGGAGCGGCTCATCAGAATGCTGATGGATTATCAAGATTACCTGCTGTTCAAGTCATGTACCAGCAAGTGGATGAACTATTCCAACAATTAATAGAAGGGAATATTGGGATTACCCCAGAGATTCAAAGTGCACTGAATAGAGTGATTAAAAATACTGGGACGAAGAATGGACAGCTGTATAAGTTGAACGATGGAAAACAGTACATATTCCCTAAACCATTGGAACGCTCAGACCTTATTCAAGCTACGCACAAAATCATAAGGTAAGGTGGCCTAAGAAAAACAATGGACCATCTATGTAATATTTTTTCTGTAAATTAAATAATTACATTTTATGACTTATCTAGATTGTTGCATGGAATTTCAACTCCAAAAGCCACATAAGAATGTGATGGGTTACTGACTAGTACTTCATGTGTCTGATTGGCACACGGTATCAATAGACATGATGGGACCTTTGAGTGTTAGTACTTGGGGAGTAAAGTACAAATATAGTAGCAAGAGACCATCTGATTAGATGGGTCAAGATGAAGGCCTTGAGCATACTTGATGCTACAAGCATGGCGAGAATAACATTAGACCAAATATTATACCGGCATGGATGCATGCAAGTATTATTGAGTAGTAACAGAAACAACTTTACATCCTATGTGATCCCAAAACTGATTTAACTAATGGTAATCTGAGGAATGGTGTTCTTTCCCTATCATCCAGAGACAGATGGAATGGTAGATATAATCAATGGAACTATGGCTGCACGTCTGCAAAAATTTGTAGCGGGGAATTCCTTTTCCTGCTGATCTTATCTGAGTTTAGTTACCTTAACATAATCATTAATCAATATACAGCAAAGTGGAAAACGCCAAACAAACTCTTATATGGACAAGTAGCCTCACTAACTCGATTTTGTATTCAGCAGTGGAAATAGCTTTGGGGATGAGCGCATACCAATACCTAACTCAACTGGAAATATTATCATTGCACTGAAATTATAGGCATTCAACGTTACATTGAAAAGCAAAATAGAGCTAAGAATATGGATGATCAAAATTGACTTTCACTTAAAGAGTACAATGTGGGAATTATGGTAGCCTATTGAGATACCCATGGATTTTGTAAGAAGAAACAAGTTGGAAGCCCTATGGCCAGGTACATTTGAGATTATTTCCAATATGGTGACAGATGTCTGTATGGTAAAAACATTGCTGATGATTGTAAAGTGAACCAGTTTTATAAGAAATATTTAAAGTATTGGATCTAAGATAAAAGGTAATTGTAAAGTTCCCTTGGGACCTCTGAACCTATTGACTATAGGTTAAGCTCCATTGTGTTGGTAAAGTCTCAAGAGGGGACACCTGAACCATAATTACTGGAAAAGAAAACAAGAACCTCTGAACCTAATTATAGTAGGTTAATTCCCATTGCAAAAAATATTAAAAAATAAGCAAAATTAAAATCATAAAAAAATATATAAGATAAAAATATATAATAAAATTATTTTTATAAGTTTATATCCTTGAAAAAAATTAAAGAAATACAATAATATTTAAATAATAACGATTTTTATTGCCACAATTGAGAGTATATTGCAGAGATCCCACATTCCGTTGACCAGCAGGGATAAGGGGAATGAACTATGATGTAAGTGGGAATGAATTATAACGGGTTATAAAATTAGTTTGTACGTCAGAAGGATCAGTTCATTTTGAAACAGGATCCATTGTGAGGAGGAACAAGAAGTGAGAGTCAGAAGATATGCACTGACCAAAAGCAGAGAGCCCAGCTTGGGGGAGTACAGGAACCAAAAATTTGGTATAATCAACGGAGAATATTCTCTTAAACAGAATGTAAGACATAGAATTCCAACCTGAGAGTTAAAAGGATTATCAGAATATATATTCAGCGAGATCAGTGAAAGTATTCCTGGTATGGCATGAGGTTGTAAAACAAACTCTTTGGAGGCTGCAGCTAGAAGGAGATAAGGGGGAAACAATTTAAGGTGAAGGAGCATGCAGATATGCATTGAGCAAGGGGAAAGAAGATTTAACCTGTGAGATCAAATTTAAACCATGCTATCTGACTCAGGCCCAGGAAGGAAGCGTCATCTGATTCCAAGGATCCTTCATTGCTAAATAATCTACTCAAGCGAGGGGTTGTGTTGAGATTTCAGTATGTCCAGATAATCAATCTTAATTGATTATAATAAAATCTGCTACATCCGCTGGGGATGAAACCATAATGGGTATGAGAGTTATCATAGGATATGATGATTATTGTTGGAGATAATTATAATATAAGAGTAAGTAGTCTAACAGGGCTCAACTACACCAGTTTACTGATGTCTCGTCAAGGAGGATCCCCATAAAATACCAAGCAATTCAATTATTGATTGAATATTTGATAATTCTACTAGTTTTTATGAGTCAATAAGAGTTCGTCACCAATGAATTAAGGGCTTATTGTTAGTTTCTAGGCGTTGACAACGCTTTTGATATCAACTTGCAGCTTGACCTTTTAGGTGATGAAACCTTCTGTTGATGGATAAAGGGTCCCATCACCTAAGCAGGTTGCTAGATTAATAAAGATATCCATTGTAGTTTTGAGAAAGCGTTGGGTTGTGTTCTTTGATTTAGCCCAGAAGAAGCAATGTCCTAGTTGTTTGCAAAATCTGATTAGTTGGTTGAGAAAGAAAATTGTTAAGGATGCCTCCAGAGGGTAATTCATTGGCAACAGCTGCTGTTCCTATTGTGGCACTAACTTAAGAGTAGAGCGCCCATACTACATACATATTTCCTTGTTTTTGTTAAATAGAGCACAAAGGTAAAAGTCTCTTATATATTTATACTGTTATACATTTGTGTATTTTACTATTGGGATTATAGTTGAAGGATAGATTCCTTTGTCTAGATATTACTTGCCAAGTTCTCCGTGAGCTCATGCAATAGAAGAAAAAGGAGGAGGAGGAAGAACTTCCCTTGATCCAGAAGTTTTCCAACTCTAGAGGAAGAGTTGAATAGATAACTTTTCTCTTGTTGTCTGAAAGAAATTAAGTACCCTCAAAGATAGAAGGAAGGTCATTAGCACCATTCTATCATTGGAGACAGAACTCAATTTTGTTGTGAAGATATAACTAGGACGATAGTCTCCAATCTATTGTCTCCTCAGTTATTTATTAAATGAACAATTTATTACACCGTCTTACGTGAACCTGTGGCATAGACTTAAGTGTTTACAACCAGTGCTCACTACAGGAGGTAGCAGAGTAACCTAGACTTAAAAGTTTACATTAGGGCTGATCAAAGCTATTAGAAGCAGCTTTGGAAGCAATATGATATGCCTGCTTCAATTTAATTCTTTTACATGTTAGGTTTTATAATATGTACAGTAGGACCTTTAGGGGTCTAAAGCCATTAGTTACTTGCAGTAAGGGCAGAAACATTCCAGTTGGTGTTATCAAAAAAAGCTGAGCCAAACAACAAGTATACTAAACAAGAAAAAGGTAACATAAAGCTTAGTAGCCATGACAAACGGTCAACGCCCAGTTATCACTCAGTGAGAGGCTTACAAAATATGCCATACATGGAAAAAATGAGGTTGGTCATATAAAATGAAAGAAAATCCCTACATCACCTAATTCCAAAGAAAGAAGGAAAGATCCTAAAATTAATTTCTCATGTGAATGACTATAATTTATATCACTGAAACTTATTGTTAACGTTGTCAACGCATTTATGACCTAAAGCCATAAAATAAAATATCATGGTAATGAGATAAATGACTAATCCTGAAAGAAGTATCATTTGAGCAAATTATAAAATTAATAGTCTAAACTAATTAAAAGAGAGATGACAAACTGAGACATTGATTAACAAACACTTTTTATGTAAAGTTAGAGTGATGGGCTGGGATTCTCTGTTGGGGCTTTATGCCAGATATTGTGCAATACAAAGTGAGTACTATTGATGGTCTCATAACTTGGGTATGTATAAACTTGGGACTTTGACACTATTTGAATTTACTTTTTTAGATAAGATTAAATTTTCATAAATTGAACTCCTGTTTATAGATTAATATTATGAGACGTATTCATTTAGACTACATATGATTATCTTTAATGTATTGATGTAATGCTATGAACCTAATCATGAAACTTTTTGGCACCAACTTGGGAAGCTTCTCATTTACCCAGCGTTATATTAAGAATCTCTGAGATCAGAGAGAGCAGCCAACTTAACCCTTCAGTCTTCTTTCTTTCTTTTTGTTTTATAGATTCAAAGCAGAAATCATGTCATGAAACATGGCAGGGAGAGTAGATACCCAAGGAGTAAAATTTGGTAAACTAGCAATAAATTTATTTTGGGGTTAATTGTCTGCAGATGCAGTGAAATAGGGGTTCTTACGCTTTAGTTAACTAACCCAGACCATGAAAAGCTAAAGTCAGTTTACCTTCCACGTGTGTCATTGTTCAAATTAACTAAAAAATAACTGTCTATGTAAACTAGCTGTATTAATGACCAGTGAATGGCCCAGCATTCCAAGGGCTCAGCTGAACTAGTGACTTTTTAGGTGGGGTTCAAGAAGTTTAACATGAGCATTAAATCGGTTTAAAAACATTTTAAGGGCCCCATAACATTCCAGGAGGCTGTGATGGGGCAACAGCGGGTTTATTGGGGCAACCCCATAGCAGCGGAAAGAAGAAAGGGTGAAAACCCCTCATAGACATGCGGCTGATTGATATTATTGAATTAGATTGGAATATTATGAGAACATAGAATAGGCAGATTGTGCTAAATTAAGGTATATTAGCAGGATATCTTAAAGTTAATGGTATCCACGGTGTGCATAAGGATTGGCAGAAGGTTTGTTAATCTAAGGTATATAAATTATGTTATAATGCGAGCACAGATTGATTTGTGATTTATAATTTCTACCACATAAAAGATGAACTTATTTGCAGATTTTAGAATGCTTTGGACACCATTCATACAAGGAAAGACAAAAAGCGTAGTAAGGACTCCCTGATATAAAACTAAGATCATGTTTATTTTACAAAATAAATAAGAAAAATAAAGATAAAACAAGAAACTACTCAAAGTAATTATCTATATATAGTTAGTGGAGACAATAGGAAGGAGAGTGGAAATTGGTATGTAGCTAAGCCTCCATGGGAAACCTAATTGGGCAATGGGCTTAGCACAATGGGTTGAGTAGAGAATTCATAGAGCTTAAAACGTCATAAAAATAGATAGCATATTTTCCTATCAGATTAAACTTCAGTGGGATACTACTGGTTTTAAACAGATTCATGCAAATGTCCAAGCTACTACCACCAGCTCTGCAGGAACCTGTTCCTTCAAAAGTACTAATTGGATGAACGTTGGAAGTAATTAATTTGACCAGGTAGTTTAATCTACGATCTGGACTTATATCATTAACCCAAGATGAGTTATCAGGTGATCTAAGGCTTATATGGAGATGTGGACGGGGTTGGCCAATTTATAAAGTTTTGTCTGTAACCTGGCCACCCTTGAGTGAGCCCTAGGGTCCTGCCAGAGGCCGTTAGACTTAACCACTTTTTTCTACAAACCTTCAATTATTTTCACTAGATTAGAAGAGGAAATAGAGGGAAGAGAAAGATGTGCTTTGTGACCAGAGAATTAACCCACCTCTCATCCACCATATGGCTAGAGCACTGATAAGGGAAAGAGGCTTAACTGGGGCTTTATCACCTTCTTGCCATGTGAGAAAACTTCTCCCAGACCAGCTGGAGAGTCTGATAACTTGGTCAGCAACGTGGGCCTGGAACAAATAGAGGTTTACAGATTAGATGGCGTCATGAGGGATATTATGGGGGATGATACTATTATGAATGGTAGATTGTCACAAAGGCGCAAGTCCTAGAAAGATGGCTGACCCCAATTGGCCAAAAAATGAAGCATGGGTGTTAAGTTTTCAGCTGATAGTGCAAGCAAAAATAACTTAACAATGAAATCAAGGATATAAACTCGCTTTTCAAATGAAACTCCTGCTCATAATTGGGAAGTAGATTCTCCAAAAATCCTCAATAATAGCCAATTAACTCTGGTATTTTCACCGTTCTTAAGTCTACTGGCACCAACAATTACAAGACCTTCCATCTTTGTACAAAATCAGGAAATTATTCCTCTATAATCAGGACTACTTCTATGGCAGGAAAATATATACTACTCTTCAGGAAGAATAAAAACACACAACTATCTAATACATACTTAACAGCAGCAGATAAAAATATCAGACAGATGACAGATGGATAATAGTTAATAAACTAAGTGACAGTAGTTATTAATGATCAATAAAAAAGAAAATGATTAATTGATGATTTATTAATCTGCCAGGCGCCAGTATTATATACCTCTTGGGCATCTCCTGGCCAAACTCATTTGTTAGATGAGTTCATTCATATTATGCCAATCCTCTGCTGGTCATGGCAATAATTATGAAAAACCCCCAAGTCAATTTGGCCCATGAATTGACTAAAAATAACAATTGTTTCAGCTCGATTGAAGGCAATTTTACTCTCATAATTGGGATGATTTTGGGTTTTGAACTCAACATCAAATTCTTCCCAATTAGAGCTACATCATAACTTGAAATTTAACAATAAATGGGGAATAAAACATATATGATCATAAAAGATGATGCACCCCAATTCAGGATGTCAGCAGGCCTCTCAATAGCACTAAGTACACCCATAATCGGGACATCTATGTTTAAGTGCTTGATTATCAATTTCAATAATTGAACCCAACTTCCACCTTAGTGCATTAAGATTAATGCACTAATTTAGGAGGTGCAATTTAGTTAATGCCGTGGGACCACTTTGCACCCAAGTGTACCCATAATTGGCCATAATATAATAATATCATAGCTATTGGCTATGATAATTGGGCACCTCAGTTGCAGTTAGAGCGGTTATGAGGTGAATCTGATTTATCAGATTATGCAGATGAATTGGGAGGATCAAAGGATCCATCAATGGAAGTAATCTATCAGCATTGATGGTTTTCTCAAAGGTTTATTTTCAAGTCAACCATTAAAATCTAACAATGGGTTTGAGATTTTGGTACACAGACTGCCATGACCTTCTAGAAAGTCATGTTGGGGAGGTGTAGAGGCAATCTTGCAAACTTAACCATATGGTTCATGTCCTTGGTAAATGAGTGCTTGTTCTGAGGATTAGGATATTTTTATTTACTATAAAATTGTCCTTAATATCATAACATCAACTTTACAAGATAAAAAAGTCAAGATACCCCTTGAAGGGGCAGAAGCCAAAAAAATCCAGTAGGTGTTATTACTGCATAGTCCAAGTCAATGATAACAAAATCATTGAAGGGGAAAAGTATTGTATTCAAAACAAAAACAAACTTCATATCGCTCTGGAGAGAAATAGGGGACTGCAATGCACTGCCAAAAAGCACATGAGGTGGAGTGCTAGGTCCCAAGATAGGAAAAATGACACAATGTGTTGGGCGGGATAGTGGAGCTTGCCCAATCATGCTTTGGCAACAGCTGCTTAACAATAAGAGTGGCATGCCACCACCTCATGCAGGGGCGGCAGGCATTAATCTCATTGACATAAAAGGTTTGGTGGCATGACAGCAATTTTATAATATTAGAAATTCATAAAAATTTTAGAATCACTAAAATTTAGTGATTAAAGCAAAAGAAAGATCTTTGGCGGTTACTTTATTTTTATATAGTTTAATATTTGAGCTTTCAGTATGGTGAACTATTAGCTGAGTTTTAAAGTAGGGTTCAAAACAGTAAGGTTTAAGATAACAGATAATGTCAGGTCAAGGCAAGTATGGTAAAGGTCAGAATTCTTTATTAGACTAAAAGAATTAATATTTATAGAATGGGTCAGAACATGTCACTGTGGGATTTCTTTATCCCCTTAACTAAGGTCTTTCCAATTTTCTTAAAGCAATTGATCATATAGGATATCCTCACCTTTTTATGCCAAGGACTCCCATGATTGCATCAATATGATACATTAAAATCAATTTGAAGGAATTTGAGAGTTTATCCAGATAACATCTGTGAAAAATATCAGCACAAACTGGTTAAATATTACTAGGATTTCTGATAACATCTTATTTTAATGATCACCAACTGGTCATTGATTGATTTGGAGCTGGAATTTTTAAACTACTTCAAATATTGAATCTTAACAACGTTCCCTCAAGATTCTGTCAGAGGAGTGTATATTGATGTAAGAAATGACCATGAACTCAGTTGGACACTGTATTCAGATTTACATTGCCAATGGAATACTTAGTGTTCAAGATTATGTATAAAGCGGTAGGACCTTATTAAAAAGACTCCAATTTGTTCTGATAACTTTTTGGTCGTTGGTGATAGTACAGGTTCAGCTCTCCCAACTAAAAAGTTAGCAAGGAATCCAACTAGCTTTTGAGTGGCCTGTTTCTTTAGGTATAATTAAAACATTTCATTAAGTAGCAAGAGGTTGAAGTCTGATGATTTCATCTGGTAAGGCCTTCATTATTGGTTCAGTTTTTTTGGGCACTAAAGAGTATAACAAATACTAAACACTGCTTGGTAACTGAGGTGCATTCCCATATAGGGATTCAATGTATCCATCAAAATCATTTTATTATAGATTATTTAATAAGCCTAAAAGTCACAAAGCATATACTGGTTTTAGCGAATAGAGATAAGGAATCCGTTTTATTATTATATGAACTAGTGTCCCATTATCTCGTTCTATAATGCCATTAGTAGATGGATTATATGGTGCAGTAAACTTTTGATTAGTTCCAAATAAAATTATAGATCTTGGACAACATGAGAGGTGAACTTGAGTCCTTTTAGCAAAAGTAAAACTTTGTGGCAGCTATGATGAGTGAAAATAAATTGTAAGAGAAATAAGGCTGTAGCTTTGGCAGTTGCAACTGTAACAAATATCCCATTATAACCATCTGGTTAAATTATTTATGGATTAAAGAATATATTTGTGCCCATGTAGACTGGTGGGTAATAGACCCACCACATCAATACTGACAACATTGAAGGTGCTCAATAAATCCACAACATAATGTTGAACTTTTGAACTGGCCCAACCTTGATTTTGCAAATTAATCAGGCACCAATTACTTAATAGATGGTATTGATCATCCAATAATATTAGCACGTTTTCTTGACCACTAAAAGTTCTTCTTCAAAGCTCTATTTATAATGATTAAATGACCTTCAAGGATGACGCTGGTTTGTGAGGAAGGTTTTTTATATATAAGCCACTTTCCATCTGTTTTTTTGTAAGCACTCCCTCTCAGATCTGGGTGTCTCAGTTTATGTTCTGTGACTCAGCTTTTATTTAACCAAGGTAAGATGACCAGGGGACAGAAATTACCGAACTAAAAACAAAATCTAAAACTAATGTAACTTCTTGATTCAAACAAAACTCCTAAAATGAATAGATTGAGCGAAACTCACCATATGAAACAACCAAGTGGGAAGTGGAGACCGCTTATCCCTCCATGGTGGAAGGGGAGGGGGGATCTGTGGGCTCATCTTTGGCAGCAGCTTCCTCATACCAGAGTAGGGTATGTGTCAAGGTGGATAGGAAAGTCGTTGGGGAATTGGCAGCATGTGGCTCAATATCATTAATTGTTGGTATTTTAAGAAATTGCCATCTATGAAAATGGCCATGATATATTTGGCTAAAGCTCTTTTGGCCTTTATGCGGGCGTCAGATAGTTTACCAAATATGGCAATATTGGTTCAGGTAATCTTAGTTTTTGGATTCTGTGCTACAATTACCACGTTCTGGATAGCGTCAATTGACATTTTTGTGCAATTGATCATTGTATTCTTAATTTTTGGGGTGAGTTTTACAGGGATAACAGGAGGTAGAATATCTCCTATGAGCATCGCCACTGATTTAGCAACAGCTCTGCAGTGGAGACGCCTTTAGGGAGTGGCAGCTGCTTCTACTGCAAGCTGATGATCACTGTACTATGATTCAGCATTTGGATGTGAGGCATATAAACGAGGGGGTATTTGGCGTCCCATTCTGCATTACAGAACCATCAACTTGCAGAGATGGTTCTTCAATGAGATTAACTGATTCATCGATTTCAGCCAATAACACCCATGGGTTCTGGTTAAGTTGAATTGGGGAATCAGCATATGGTCGAGGTTTGGTTGGTTCATTGGAGGATTAATGAGATCAAACCAGGGTCTAATCCTGTGCTTGATTGGATATAGTGTTTTTGACACTGGGGTGAGGATGAGGCTGATTGGTGGCTGCAGGTGCAGCTGCAACATCAGGCTTAGGGGGAGGGAAAGGTAGAATTGTACCCCATACTGAAGCTGGCGCAGGGTGGGTGGAGGATTGGAGGCTGGCAGACAAAAAATCAGCACCATCAGAAGCAGCTAAGGATAAGCACTTGTGTTTCAAGTGGGCCAACTCAAAACATGATGGACATATCTTCCATCAGCCCTTGACTTGAGCCCATAAAGGATGGTTGTGGGCTGAGGGAAAAATGGCGTGAGGGGGAATTGACAGGGTACTTTGTTTGATTCAGAGCCGATCATGGCATATGCCCAGGCCCATCAAGGGTGTGGCCCCATTTGGGACCACAAATTGCAAGAGGGTTGGAGCCATAGGCTGACAAACCTTCCATCAGCTCCTGGTGGTGCACCTCAGGGGGAAGGTGGGTGAGTGAACCAGCGAACTGAACCACAAAAGTGGTATCCACTGGGAGCTGGGTCTGAATTATGGAGAGAGGGGTACCCTGGAAAACCAGGGGCGCAGTTGCTACAGAGGCAGCATTGGCTACACAAGTGAAGCAGAGATCAAAATACCCCTTTTAGGGGCGGAAGTCAATAAAAGTGGCAAGACGAATCACCACATGTGCCATTTTGATAATGGCTTTGTTGTGGTAGGAGAAAAGTTTCCCATATTTGACCCTAAGGCTAAAACGCATGTTATTCTGGGAGAGCACTAAGGGGCAGTGGGGCACCGCTTGAGTTTGAGAGAGGTGGGCTTTGAGATCCTTGGGATGAACGAATTGTCACAAGGGTTTGGTATGACTGGGTAAGCCAGTCTGAGCGCGTTTTCCTGTCAGACAAAAAATGGCGGGGGGGGTTCGCTGCTGCCCCACACTGGGGAAGTGGTGAATCTGAGGAGAATGGAGTGAAACTATGGCAGGCGATCAAGTTTTTATTTTTTATCTGTATAATTTTGCTCAGAAAAGTTATGCTGAATGGAAAGAAAAGTTCTCTGTGACTCAGCTTAAAACTCAAGAGCCTCCAACTCTCACCTGTCAATGCATCCAATAAAATTTTTATAATTGATCTTCTTCAAGTTTCAATACATCTAATACAGGCATCTTTGAAAGCCCATCCTCATTTTGTAGATCATCCCAGCATGGTGTACATTTGTAAAATCTTAATGTTTAAGCGTAAAGACCATTTTGCCACTATGCCATCGGGGTACTTCATCTGTTGTAACCACTAAAGAAAATAGTGGTTGGTGATGATCATAAAAAGACTTCAACTTGATTTGATCTGAAATGTTTTACTTCCAGTAGTAAAGCTCAACACTCTTATTTGGTAAAAAAATTTCACGTGACCTTATTCAAGGTCTTGCTAAAGTAATCCACAGGTGGTAAAATTAGTTTTCAACATGTTAGCTAAGATATCCTACTGCCACGTCACTAAAATCAGTTAATTGAAAGAATGGGTGATCAAACTGTGGATGGAATAGGGTAGGATTATTACAAAGGGTAGTTCTTAAATCTTAATACCTTGTTTCTTATCAAGTTGCAAATCAAAAGGTACCTCCTTTTGTATAAGTTAAGCAAGAGGCTTGTCCAAATCTTCCCAATGAGATAAAACTGGAGATAGTTTCCTACAATCCCAGGTAATAATTGTATATCCATCAGGTTTTGAGGGGCGCTCTTTTTTCTAAAGGCAGCAACTCTATCCAGAATAGCTTGGATGTCATAAATTTCTGACCTTATATCCGAGGACTTCCATTTCATATTGGGGAAAGTAGCATTCTGAATACTCAGGATTAATAGAGGCCTTCCAGAGTCTGTCAAAAGCCTACCCTGAGATGATCCAGATGACCATAAAACTTTCCTCAAAATACCATAATATTGTTTAGATAGATAAGGACATAGGACAATTTCAAAAGCCCATGATCCCGTGCATGGCCACTTGTAATGTGGAAGGTGCATTAAAAAAGCATTAAGGGCAACATAGTTGGATTTTCTTAGTTTTTCATTAATAATAAGAGCACAATTAGATAATTGATCAGATGTTAGCTCTACTTGTCAGTACCCGATGTCTAAATTCAATGCATAAAGCATTGCAACATCTTTAATAATTTTATAAAGTCTTCAATCTGTGGTAGAGGATATCTATCTTTTTAAGTTTTATTATTATGCATGCGGTAATCCCTTACCATCCTATGACTACCATCTTTCTTTTGGACCATCAAAAGAGGGGAAACCCAGGGGCTACAAGAAGGCACCAGAAATTGCGCATCTAATAGCTGTTTTAGTTTAACAGTCAGAAGAGCTTCTTTGACTTTGCTCTTTTGATAACAGTAAGACCATATAGTTTTAGTATCCCCATTTTTACATTATATAAAGCGCCACCTCTTTCCAAAATATTAGTTGGAAGACCTGTAAAGTCAGAGTATTCTTACAGCAGTTCACCTGAGTTAGTTGCTCCTGGTTATTTTATCCCCAATTTAGATCTCCATCAGGACTACTGATGGAAGGGTTCTAGTCCAACATCCCATAAGCTCCAAATTCTAAGCCCGTCATATATCTTTTCCTATAGTATAAGTTAGTCAAAGGTAACAAGAAGATTAGTACTTATTTTCTTAAGAAAATTAGTGAGAATTGCTAATGATACTGGTATAGACTAGGTATAAGTGAGATCTAGTTCCTGGTTTTGGGACTTTAGGAGTCTGAAGGCTGGACCTTTGAAGCTGAATGTGTTGGATATAGTAAAAGGGTGAGACTCAACCTCTTGTCAGTTCAGAAGACCTATAAAACAGAGGGATTTGGCTAGATAGAGGCCTGAGGTTCTGAGAGACAATGTTGTTATTAGTCCCTCTAGCCAGGGCTGAGAAGAGAGAGATGGAAAGTAATAGGGATTTTGCGTAGATGAATTTAAAAGGGACTTAACATAAACAGATTCATAGATCTCATTAGAGAGAAAGTGAACTTCACAAAGAGCTTAAAAAGAGTAGAAGCTAAAGTTATTGTATTGGTTAAATCATTTACACCTTAATTAGTGCTAGTAAAATATGAGATGTAACAAGGCTATAATGAACAATCATCACAAGCCTGTTGGAAATGGGAACAGATAGAAACTATTATCTTACGTCTTTTACAAAGTAAGGGAAGTAGACAACAAATAAAGGTACTCATGAGATAAGGCGAAGTTAGGGATAAGGTGCAGTAAGTGAAATAGGGGTTTGTTCCTCACAATAAAGAATAATAGTTATTACAGGGTTTTGTCAGCCTGGAGTATTTATTATTGGAATACTTTGATGGCAATATATCATAAGTTCTTTAGTTTGGGAATTATCAATAACAAATGATTTTGGTCAATGTTAAAAAGCCCAAATTCATGATTATTTTTAGGCCTTTATCCCAACCAAGCATTAATGGCTAAAATAATTATATTAAAAGATAGTTAAAATTGCCTGATATAAGTAGGCAGGCTCCCCAAGTCAAGGCTTCAATTTAAACTATCACAAATCCTGATATCTGGACAAGCAGGACTTACTTTACAAATAAATTTACCATCAATCATATTATCAATAGATTCTTTTGGAATAAAAACATGGTCCCAGGTGTTGCTTATGACTTGTGACTTAAGATGGTATTAATATGGACTTTGGTAGATATAGGGGTATGCCTTCTTGTCCATCCACAAATCTGAGAAGGTAATCACACCAAACAGCCCTCACATAAAACTCTTGTTGATCAACTTATCATCTTTTTCTAGTAATCAGATCAATGCTATAATTTCAATCTTAGCATTTTGGGAAGTCTAAAACCCAAGTAACACCATATGTCCCAATAAAGAAAGATAGGTATTCGCCATCATAATGTTTTATATTGTAGTAGTCACAGAGAAATGTGTTCCCAAGTGTAGATTGTAACTAGTATTATCTAAAGTTGACACGGTATATAATGCCAGTTATCCAAAATAATTATTTAATGATGATTAAGCCTGATAGATCAAGTACATTGAGGTCTAGCCGTGAAAATTCCATATTAGTGAGATAATTTAGGGGAAATCTTAATGCGCTCCATTAATTTTGAGGAAATAGCATTCACTGATTGGTTACTGCCAAAAATGGCATAGGATGGAGATTTGCTGACCTGGAAAGTAACTTAAGTCATCAAAATTTTTAAACTGAGGGGGCAAGGTGAGAAACATAGGAAGGTCAACAGTAGAATAGTAAATGGTACTGGTTTCTCTAATATTGTAAGAAGCCAGTTCATTCCTCATAGGCATGACAACATCAAATTTGTTTATTTGAGTCAAATTATAGTGGCGTTATAGTAATATCAGCATAAATCGCCTCATCCTCTATGCTGACTGCTCTTTTTTCCTCCTCCACATGTCTCTTGCTGTAGTTCTTGGAACTATGGGGATTTATTATAATAACAATAGCATTGTGCTTTTAAATACTCTGATTCCTAATAAAGTTAACATGAGAGCGGCTGGTGGAGGTCAAAATGGAGGCCTTAAGAACCAAGGGTGACCTAAACTCATCCAGATCTTCATTGATTTTTAGATGCAATAAAGTTAATATTGTGTCCTATCATGTGTAATTAACTTTAGGATAAGATCCCAGATCAGAGATCTCAAAGGTTATACAATGTCTAAGGTAATCTAGTTTGTTGCAACCAAGTGCTGAGCCTGAACATATAATCAGATAGCAAAAACCATATGAAATTCTACATTGTTTAGCCATATAGGCATTAATGCCTGCTTCTGGTTGGCAAGAGTCTTATTGCTTCCAAAATTCTGAATTAAGGCAATATAGATTTGACCCCAAGTTTGGCAATCTAACATATGGGGCCATAATTTTAGGAGTCATACTTTTCATAAAAAGTGTGAATATGCTACACCTTCTTTTGATCAGTTGATTCTTCCATAGAGCTCTCATAAGAATACAAGAAAGTTTCTAGACTTTCTTGTCATGTGGTGAACTTCTCCTTATATTCTAGGCTCAAATTAGCAAAACTATGAACAGAAAATGTTTTGGCAGGAACTGTATCAGACTTATAAATCTCAGTATCATCTAGTCCCAATGAAACTTCTGATCCACGTGTTGGCTTAGCACTTCCTAGTCATCTTTTACATCTCTTCAATGTTAATCTAGAAAAGCACAGAAGCTTTGAGGTTCACTGGTTTTAGGGCCTGAACATTGGCATGTTGAAGTAGTATTTGGTTCTCTTTTGTGGACAAGTTAATATAACTGCGACATGATTTTTCAAGTTGAGTGGGCAATTGTTAGTCACTTAGTGAAGACACTAAAATTGTCCATCTCATCCAACAAGGCATCAAGCGTGATTTTAAGATCAATTGGAGTTCTGTCTAGGAAGATTTTACATCTTTGTACAACATTTTATTTTAAAATCCTATAAGGAGCAAATGCAAGCTAGACGTATTTTTGCAAAACATATTTAGATTATTAGAAACTGGAATTAAGCAACAAATCGTCCATTGGCCCCGTGAGCCTTCAGGTCTTTCAATACAGAGCCTTTCTTTGAGAGGCTAATTCTTGTTGTCATTGTTGTAACTCCAGAAGAAAGGCTATGATTTAGTCTTGACGGCGACCCCATGAAAAGTATTACTGTTAGGTTATGGCGGAGCCACTCAAGATAACCAAAGATCCCATTATCTAACATGGCAATCTGGATGCGGACCTCATTGATTAATTGTCAACCATCCACTATAGGATCCTAATTATTGTGGATAAACGATGAGTTAGCGTTGTACAAATCTAGATCATTAAGAAGCAAAGCTTAGGTTAGTCTCATCTGATAAGTTTCTTCATTATAACTCATGCTTGCCACTTGTTAGATGTGGTAGATAGAAAGATGAATAAGTTTCCAGAGGTAGCATTCTACTCAAAGGCTATCTCATTAAATGGTAAGCGTGTGGATGCATATAGTTCTTAATTAGTTCTAGGTACAAAATAAGCTCAAGTCTAGCTACTATGGCATCCCAGCACATGTTTTATTCTTATTAATTGTTGTATGTTTCCCTAAAAATAATAATTTTGATATTGGGATTGATTAACAGTAGGAAAAATGAGCTCAAGAAAGGCCTAAGATATTAAACTTGCTTAGGCTGAAAAGAAGCCCTCATGTACAGCTAAGTCTGATCCATTGAGTTATGCTTCTGTCCCTGTCTGCGGGTATATTCTCTTGAGTAGGGTTCTTATCCATTTAATGTGATAAAAGTTTTCATTGTTTATCTTGAAGCCCTTGTAGTGAGCACCATTTATTTTAAATAGTAAATTGTTAGTCTAGGGATAAAGTAGGTTTAGAGCTGTAAAGATCAAGAGAACAGATAAGAACAGGCTAATGCAATTGAGTAAAATTCAGAAGACTTTATTAAAAAAATCTTAGCTTTTTAGATGAGTCAGATCAAGTCACTGATGAGATTTCCTAGTATACCCTTGACTATGATCTTTCCAACCCTTTTAATACAATTTAACATCTGAGGTCATCATTGTTTTTTTACATCAATGCCCCAAATATCGCATTAATAAGATACATCCAGATTTATTTGAAGTATTTGAGAGCTAAATTCATTTACATCTGGCTAGTTTTATAAACATAAACTTATTTTATATCACTGTATGTTTCCAATTGAATATTGTCTGATCAATCATTAACTTACTATAGATTTATTTGTAACTGGGGATTTGGATTTTTATATCTTTTATAACCTGACATTTATTTGAGTTAGTTGATAGTTGAATTAATTGCCAAATTTATACTAAACTTAGCACGGGCAATATACACTAAAAATTATGTTATAATTAAGCCGCTAATTAAATCAGTGAAATAAATTGAAAAAGTCTGATAATTAGACCTATTATGGCATTATCACTTAATACATTATATGACTTTTTTTCCTGTGTTGATCATAATTTTGACTACATTTAAAATCAAGCATTTGAGTCACTATTCATCAACCATCTAAAAACCACCATATTTAGTAAATTTTATGATCTAAAGTTTTAGAGTTATCACATACTTATAAGCTTTGGTCTTTGCCAAAGGCACTGTATTGCTTACCCAGTGTACTGAACCTTCCTTTCTTTAGCGCTAGTGCCCAACCAAAGAGGTGGGGCCCTCTACGCATCTTTATTTGCAAATTGGCTAAACAAAGGGAATAGCATCATTAAAAAATTCTAATATGCACCTCAGCTATCAGCCTAGAAAGCCATATAAGACGGGGAAGAAGCTTTGGGAAAATTTTTGTCTGGCGCCTTCTTCAATTAGCGGACCATAGAAGACAACATGGATGTCAGAGCATCAGCGGCATGTGACCTGAGGAGGTATAGATGTAGTTTCTTTGTTAATTAGGCTGACGGTATCCATCGCCTCAACCTGATGTACTAAAAATTCCTTTCATTATAAAACTAGCAGGTAGCGCAGCTTTAATGACTTTTAATAATTAAATCTAGATTAAGTTACCCAGTGTCACTTGTAAATTTATTATTTAACACTTATATTTTATAATTATATTTGGGAAAGGCTGACCTTGAGCTGGAGACTTTTGATATGTAACTAATAAGCACTAATATAAGCTAGAGGCACCCCAGAGAAGCTAACGTTGTCTCTTCTTTCCAGCGGGAAAACCAAATAAAGGAAGTGGGGGTTGTGAGCAGAGGCTTGCGCCACTATTGAGCATGTATAAAGGAAAGTGTCTGAAGTGATGAACCAAACTGGAAACCAGGATGAGACCAATTGTTTTTGACAGGGTGGTAGATAACCAAGCAGCTATGTTTGAAAGTGGTCCATAAGGTCAACTGTAATCGACGTACAGCTTCCTGGATGGTGGTAGTAGATCCTGAAATGAAATCCAAGACAACCGTGTGGATAGTCCACATTGCAATTGCTACCACTGCGGCTTGGAGGGAAGGTTGTATAGTGGAATTTAAGTACAAGGCGAAGATGTCCTTAGATAAGCTGAAGGGCCGTGTTTGCTCCTGGCAAAAGAGACTTTGAACCTCACACCAGATCGCTTTTGACGTAGGGCACTCTTCCAGGCGGTGGACCAAAGTTCCATATTAGTCACACACAACACATGAGAAGTGTGATGCGTTGGAACAATCATCAGTAAGGTATACATGTTTCAAGCAGCGCCACACATGGGAATGAACATGCATCTGCAGGAGAAGAAGATGGGCATACTTCCAGATGGCTTTCCAGGTTTCTGGGGAGTAGTGGATGTCCAAACTTTCCAGATAATCCACTATGGCCATGATAGGGGACCACCTTGGTATCAAACTGTTCAGAACGGATTGGCCTTGTAAATCCTGTGTGAAGCGGGTATTAGGGCGACCCCTCTGGGCGGTGTACCCAATGAATAAATTCTACATTCAGCACTCTGCATGAAGAGGAGAATTTTTTTGAAGTGGGGCGACGTCCCATGAGGGCCAGCAGCAGAGGGATGGAAGCAAGATATTTTGACAGAGAATGGAGGTGGGTAGGATTGCTGAGGCCCAGATGTGGGAAAAATTGGAGTGGGCCACGCGTGACTAGTATTGGGCTTGGAGTGTGGGTTTGGTGATTGCAGAAATCCAGGTGCCAAGTATTTTGGCGGCATTGGCCTCAAAGTTGAGCAGGCCCATATCACCACTATGGTGAGGTCAAACAAGACATCCAGGCGCACTGGCGGTGTGCGGTCTAACCAAAGACACCCTTGCAGGAGGGCATATGTTAGAATTGTTAGGGTTTGTTGATTATTCTCAGTTGTTAACCCCCAAACTAAATAAGCTGCACAGTTTTCCATTGTGTGATTTTCTGCATTGTAGGATAGTAAGATGTATTTGTTTGATAATAGTATGGAGAATATTATCCATAGTTGATAAAGTACTAGTATTGGGTCCAACGTTTGACCATTATATCCCCTTGAAATACTTAGGATGTCCTCAATAGGGGTTCATTTCTTAATACCGCCTAACTTGATCCATGCTCTGATCCTCGTTTAAGGCTTCTCTATGGTGACAAAACATTTGGCTGCAATCCCCATTTCAGTTCAGCTTCTCTTCTCTGGATCCACGCTCAGATCTTTACTCTTTATCCTAAAGAGTCTCCCAATTAAAGCACACAGTAATAATTTCCTTGAGAAAGAATAAAACTCTAAATAGATTCTGTAATGGATATATAATGGTAAAAAGTTATTGTATTATACTAATTACTGGTAAAAGTTATCTTTATTAAGTGAGTTCTTAGGGGAATTTATATTGGGGATTTGGCGGCTTTTTTCCCATAACAATAACATCAGTTACTAAGATTCGATTCAAACAGAAATTTTTGATAATCACACAGGTGAGATGATCGAATTCAACAATTACCAACTAAACTGGGAGAAAGATGTATCTGGCAATGGCCAAAACGGTGCACCAAAGGGCAAATAACGCCCTGGAGGGGGACTGGGAACCAATGCTGCCAAAAAATCACAAACCCAGAAACAGTCTGAGTTTGTGGAGAACACCAAAAAACAAAACCAATATATGGAAATACAATATGCTCAATCCCTATCAAAAGTGGAACATGGACTCCAACTTTTCTTAGAGGTCAAGTCCCCAACTCTGTGGGAAAAGGTGGGTGAGGCACAGGCCTCCCTTCTTCTCCATGCAGTGTATGTTACCACTCACACCATCCACCATGACTGGATTACTATGGGTTTTGAAACCAAAGAGGACACAGATGCCACAGCAAAAGTCTGCGTCAAGATTGCCCTCCATGAGGACAAATGAATTGTGTGCACTGCACGCACCAGATGGAACAAATCAAATACATTGTTCATCTCATTTGACTTACTCATACCAAATTTCCCCACAAACTAATTGAGGAAGATCTCTGAATCAGCCTTCAGAGCTGTGGAGAAATTAAATAACTAGAACTACAGTGATTCCACCTGATGCCAAACCTGTGCACAGGAAAGGCGATTACCACGATCAATCTGGTCCTTGATTTGGCCACAGACCTAACAAAAAATCCCACACACCGCGGTGCTTCACCTCCAAGATGGGGGAGTGTCAAAGCCATTCTGTGTCACACTGGAATGCGCACCGCCCATCTGCAACCATTATACCGCATTGGGGTACAAGGAACACGCATGCCCTGTGAAAGAGGGTATCTTGGCCCCAAACTCCCGTGATGACACCATGGGCAAGGATGAAGAGACCTTTGTAAAAATCATTAATGCCAACTACGCTTTCCTTTGGGGAGAGGACGGGCATTACATCCATATAGACCCAGTATCACTCAAACTATGCAAACAAGTACAGAAGGCCCGCAAGTGGGCAGCAGCCAAGGTAGCATCACTTGCAATCTCCTCCATCAACACAAACCAAATCCAGGAGGACAGAGAGGAAATCAGCCGAGTCAGACAATCAGAACAGAATGCCCAAGCTGAGGAAGCCAAGGAGGAAATTAACTGAGCCACCCAATAAGAGCAGAAAGCCCAAGCTTGAAATTTTCTTAAAAATTTGACTGAATCACCATGTGATATCAATCAAACGAACTTATCTGAACAATTTGATCTCACTATGGGCAAGACAGCAGGACCCAAAACTTCAAAATCAAACCCTGAAAACAGCAGAATCCAATCATTGCACTACCCCAAGTATCAAAAAACACATGAAGAAAAGCCTAACACAAACCCTAAATACAACAAAACCTGCACAAAATCAACACAAGTAAGGAACTGGACAATGACTCAGAGTGGACTGGCCCAATCACACGGAGCAAGTTCAAGGCAATGAGTGCAGGCTAGGGCTGGAAGGCCCACCCAACTGCTTCTGAGGAGCCGTGGGCACCTCAGTGTCAATAGGGATGCTAAACATCGCAGGTGCAAGGGCTTAAGCGTCCCAAGTCAAAAAGCTGGACTTCCTGCATAAAGCCGCTGTAGACATCTTGGCTATACAAGAAACCTACTGTCTACAGGTGGAAGAGGGATCCTGGTCAGCCAGGGTCTCACCATCTCAGTTGGTATGGACGTCCCACTATGGGGTGGTCATCCAAAATAACAAAAAAAATAAAAATCGCTGACTCCTCCTTGTATCTGCATGGCCGCATCCTGGCCACAACAATTGCAAACCAAGGAGGCCACAATCTCGTCAACTTGTATCCATGTACTCTGCACCACAACTAAGAGGAAACAATTCCTCAAAGCCATCCTGACGCTCAACCTTAACCCAGAAACCATCCTGCGGGCGATTTTAACTGCTGTGACAGCCACACCACAGACTGATGGCCCAATCCCAGGGGATACTTACAGGGACACATGAAATCCTCACAATGAAGGCATCCCTTATCCTATATAACACTTTCCCCAGGGGTTTCCACTCCTCCCCCACATGACCTGCCCCAGCATAAGTGAGGAAACCCTCATCCCAATGAGCCTCATTGATCACATCCTCGCACTGAAATTCCATCAATCATCTATTTCTAACTTTACTACAAAAAACAATTTCTCTGACCACCGACTAGTTTTGGTGCAGCTCAGGCCAACCCAAACTCACATGAGTACATTGCACTGGAGGAAGCTATACCCAGAGAACATAAATTACCTGAAAATTTTGACTGGGTTTAGCACAAAGCCTTGAACCCATAATTCGCAAACCCATATATATTAGATCCTGTCAAAACTTGGAAAAAATTCAAATAAGAATTAATTATTAAACTTGCCATCTCACCTCACGCAAGTAACCGAGGACAAAGCCACTGTCAGGAGCACCCTGAAAAAACTATACAACCTTGAGCTCAACAACCCAAAGTCTGGCTACAGCCCCAAATGGGGGGCGCAAATGGGCGAAAATCTCCGCCCGCCTAAATGCCCTCATCTACAAACACCAACACAGAATATAAGAATCGAGTAAAGGTAAGTACATAAAAGAAAATGAACCTGTTCAACATATTACTTCCACTAATACCACTCCCAAGGCAACCTGCCCTGTGCGCACAGGTCCACAAAGCTGATGGCACCATGGCAACTGACCTAGCATAGGTCAAGGCAGAGATACACCGCTATTAACTGAACTTTATTGAGACACCCCATCTGACTCACAAAAAAATTATCCACACCACCAGAATACAGAGTGCACCGCCAGACTATAGTCTCCTAGACCTGATAACTCAGGAGGAGCTCTGGAACACAGTCTGCGGTGCACCGCGTAGGAAATTCCCAGGCCCTGATGGGATACCCAACTAATTTTATAGAATATTTTAAAAAAATCTCCCCCCTCCTCCTAGCATCAATAAACCAGTGCCTACTTGAGAGACGCCTTCTTCCTGGAGGCCAGGACTCCTATGTCATAACCCTGTTTAAAAAGGGCAACAGACTGGACCTGGCCAACTGGCGCCCAATTTCACTCTCAAACTCTGACACAAAACTACTTACAAAAATCCTAGCAACCAGAATATGAACAACAGCCTCTCAAGCCCTGTCACCCGATCAGTTTGGGCAACATCAGGGCGCTCCATATGGTCCAATATACACTCCGTCGCCAATATATGCCAGTCCAAAGCAATTGGAGCCCTGGTATTCTTTGACCAGGAGAAGGCATACAACCGCGTTAGCTGGCCATACTTGAAGGAATGCCTACGCGCCTTCAAGCTCCCACTCAGGTTAATTGAATGGCCGATGCTCCTCACAGAATCCGCGTCTATGGCTGTGCTTGGCCCTGGCTTTCTAACCGATAGGATCACACCGTACAGAGGGCTCAAACAAGGGGACCCCCTCATCCCACTACTCTACAACTTCAGCTTTGATAAACTCCTCCGCGTTGCCAACTCACACCTCATGGGCATAACTTCACAAGACCAGCCACCAGTCAATATACTAGCCTTTGCGGATGACTGCGTGACAGGTATATCTAACAATAATGATGCCCAACAGCTGGAAAGAACCCTAGAGGAATACTCCAATGTGATTAATGCATCGCTCAATAAATGAAAGACATATATAATCATCCTAGGCAAATACATAAATAACTGGGCCACAACACCCAAGTCCCACAGCTCCTCACAACGTAAAACCCACTCATACTACCTTTTGCTTCATCCCCCACAACCACCCTGTCTTCGACCTTGGGATATGGCTGGAATCAGGGGGTATGCAATGGTACCATTGAGAACAATCTACTACAGCGGGTATCCAACCGTATCACCTCACTCAAGGGAAAACCTTCAGGGCTAATGAGACAAGTTGTGGTTGCCAACTCACTCATCCTCCTGATGCTGTGGTTCCCCACACATGCAATCCCCTTTTCACCCACCTTCATAGCCTCAATCCATACGCTTATCCAGAGCTAGCTGTAGCCTGGATCATGACCACCTGTATGGGTGGAAAATCGTTTTGACCCATGCTCCGGCGGAGGCATGGGCTTAATAGACTTCAAGGGTCATGCCAACTGCATTCTGGGCACATGGATAGAGGAAGTGCTGACCCTGGACCTCTCACAACAGCACTGGTCCATAGTAGCTAGGGCCAAGTTTGCTCAGGCGCTCAAAATACCTAACCCACGCAACCCATACTGCCTACTGTTAGTTCTCAGTGTCTAGGCTCAATTTTTCAAGTCATTTTACACAGGATATTACCCACTGAGCAACCAAATTGGATGATATGAGAATCTCCGATTTATTAATAAAACTCAATACGATATTTATGGAGCTATCGCCCCTATTTCAACCTTTTTACAATATAAATCGCAGAATTATCTGCACTCACATATCACCTGTAAAAAGACTACTCCTTTAATCTTACATGTGACTCTTTATATCTCAGTTCCCCAAGCCAGATGCATCCTCAGCTTGGTAATCTTCTATTCTTCTTCCCATTTTAATTACTCTCATTCTTATTAAATCTTCGCATAAATCCTCTCAATTTGATGAATGGTCATCATTTTGCTCAATTATAATTCATATATCCTTTTTTGTAAATCTCAAGACTCATCTCCATCCCCCTCCGATCCACCAATATGGATAGCATATCATACAGTCATATCGACTTTCTGACACCTACCAATATACCTCACTAACCACCCTAATGCAGCGGGCCCACATGGAGCCCCCCTCACTTTAAACGCCTCCTCCACGTCATCCGCCGCATGGGATGAACTGTCACTAACACTGGCGTTGTGAAAGGAAGGGGATAACCCAGAGCCCAGTTCATGATAAGAAAACCTGAAGACCACCCCCAGAAAAGCATACTTGCTACAACCCCAACCATCACTAGAATTGACTACCTAGATGCTTTGGACATCCCCTATGACCTAGCTACACAGAAAGCAATATGGAGGCTGACGCTCCATTCACTCCTCCAGCCAAAGGTAAGAGCCAACACCTTGCGCTGCCTTAGAAGGACCTATAGAACGGTGGACCGCACCCATTCCATCCATGCAACCTGCGCAGTATGTGGAGGGGAGGGCTCCCTACACCACCGCCTAGAAACTTGTCTCAATTCCAGAACCATATGGCGGGAAGTTGCGCGCCTGCTTAGGATCCAAGACGACCAGAAACTCTCTATCTCAAGAAGCCTCCTCACGCTCCATCTTAATTCTAAAATTCCACCTACTCTCTGCTCCCTAATGGTAACCATCTCAATGTGGAAAGTCCACACCATTTCTTTGGATGCATTCAAGTGTACCGTACCAACCATCTGTGGGGCAATTAGTAGGTTCCACGTTCACTTACAGGAACACTTCCAAGCCTGGATTTATGGGTGCATGAAGACAAGGCAATAAAGACTCGTAGAGTTATGGTTCCCACTCTGTTTCCCCCAAATGGACCTCTTCCTCCACACCTGCTCAATAACAGGGGAAACCCCCTTGGAGTAGTGCACCAACCCCCCATACCTGGCGGTACCAGCTGAAAACAGGGGTAATCCGTATACCCTGGGGTTCCCAAACCTTTCTAATCCTCACTATTATTCACTCTCCCATTTCTACACTCACATCGGTACTTCCCATCCCCTGGTCATCTTGCACTAGTTAAATAAAATATAATGGAGATTTGGCACCCAACCCTTAGTTGGTACCTCATTGATGAAATGGCAGCCATTGGTATCTGAATTACATTTTCATCTCATCACCGATGGTCTTCACTATCCTGGCTAGGATTCCATCTTTGGACATCCTCAAGACTTTATATGGAAAGAGTCAGAAAACATGTCCCTAAAATTTTCCTCCTGATTCCAGAAAACCAAATATATTTGGCAAATGACCTGCTTAGATAATGGAACTTGTTACCCATTAAGGCAGGTAATGAACCAACTGATCAATTTGCTAATTGCAGGCAGCATCACTAGCCTTGCATCTTGGTCCTTAAATTCCCAATTGGTCAGTGATGAAACTGATCAATCCCAATCGGTACACATGATAGTTAATTATCAATCAAATATTAGATGCCACTATTCATTGGCAACTCTACCTGATAAGATCTAAAGCATTCACTTAGATTGATCCCCTACAGATCTGACCCAGTCGAATTGCCAAAATACCCTGAACATTGTTACCCCAAAATCAGGGTCAACTGATATCCAATTAACTTTGCTTTAGAGAATCATACCCTAAGCGACCCCTGGTAATCTAGTCAGCTGGGGAATATGGGCAAAAATCCAAATATGTACCCCCTCTTACCTATATTTCCAGCGAGAAAAGGATCAGGACAGGAGAAAACTGCTTTGGACACTCAGTTGAATACTTCATTTGTTCAAGTGGAGTATAATCAATCAGTACTCAATGCTGCTCAGGACTACCTTCAGCGTGAAGCTCTTTTCCTCTTCCTCCTTGCTACTACCTACTCAGAGCATGGTTCCCAAGACCTTCTGTCATGCTGGGCTTATTGATTTACTAATGACAATATTAATCCTGGGATCCAGTTTCCCCCCATCAGGGCATATGACCCGCTGTCATATTCAAGATCTTGGTCTAGAATCCTCAATTTCCTGATTTTCTCCTCATTCTTGGCAGGAGGTTCTTGCCATCGATGTTCATTTCAAAGGGAAATTAAGAATGCTTATAGATATTTCCCTTGTTATTTTTCCATAATAACCTCCTGGCTCAAATCATTCTTAATTTTTCTCTGGAGAGATTATCCCATTAACTTTGAGATTAATTTCTCAAAGATTAGAGCGTAATTGATTTCAGGGTGCATAATGTTGACTATCATATAAGTCTGACCTCCCCCCTCTCATCCAGCTCATATGTCAAATTTGGAGTCTCAGTACTAACAACTGCTTTTTAGCATGTCTGATAAAAACCTTCAGCTCTTCCTGCTGATGAATTTTATCTGCGCGCAGAACCTCTTCTATGGTCCTTCCAGGAATCATACTCCCAGTCAAGTACCCGTGGCCAGTCCTCTCATGGAATTACTGGAAATGGTAACCAAACCTGACAAAACCAGGTTAGCAATTGTCTCGAATGACTCACAACCAATCCTTCCTCTGTCATCACTTCCTAAGTTAGATTTCAAAACTCTCCTGAATTCAGCTCCATTTGCAGATTCTCCTACCATCATCAATGAGCCTCCTGAAGCAATGCTCTACACTCTCAATCATTCATTCCTCACCAGATCAGACTTGCTTCCAGAGTTCCTCTTCCAACTCAGTCAATATTTTAAGCCAGCTGTTTTGGCCACCAAAGTAGCCATTGGAAACAGCACTTTTTTTTTCGAACTCCCTATGCAGAATTAAGTGCCCAAGTAACCAAGGCTTTTCCCATAGCTCTGAACTCCTTTGATATCGAAAACATCCTAGATTGAGACGTTGCAGCCTATTCTCTTCACTTTTCTGGAAAATTATTTTTGAAGTTGGGCCACGAAGATTCCAGCCTCTCCCGGCTTCCATCACTCATTCTTCTTTTACTTCCAAGAAGCTTGTAGTTTTCATCTTCAGGATTCCATTTGCTCCTTGCATTACTATCACATTTCTGGCGCATATCATAGGTATCTTCCTATGATGGTTTTAATAGGGGCATGATTCAGCTACCCCAGCATAGTATCCCTTGCTGAATGCAAGCCCATATGTCCAGTGTTTTAGATAAGCCCATCAGCAAGCACTCAAGACCAATCTTTCAGCTCCAATTCCATATTGCAATTACTTGAGATTATTTGCCAACTGCCTCCTCTTGTTCTGTTGAATCCCTCCCCACTTTTGGGCATCATGTTTGCATGTTCTGACATTTCCATTTCTCTTCCCCCAGTCACTTTTACACAGGGATCAGCATCCGCTCAAATGAACTTAGTCTTAAGTAGTTCTAGCCCTTGCTAGCAACCAATCTCACATAGATTTTTAAGGGTTATTTCCTCCTACTTTGAACCATCCTCCCTCCCCCAAGAGGCAACATAGGCAGAATCATCCCTGATTTGAGGATAACTAATAAAAATATAAAAAATATAAAAAATATAAAAATATATTTTTTAAATGCATTTTTTAAATAAATTTCTTTTTCCATATTTTTATCAATCTTTTATTTTTTTATTCTTTTTTCTATGAGGCTTGACCTTTTTTTGGTTCAGTGTTCCATTTTTTTATTTTATTACCCCAAACTGGTTCCTAGGTATACTTAGAACAACCAGTTTTCTATGGTTTGAAGGTTTTATATTTTTAAGACTTATCCATCTAGTGTGGTTTAGCAGTCCTTTTTTCAGAATTGACCTAACTATTAGGACAAAAACAGTTCAATGTTTCAGCAGTCCTTTTGGAACTCTTTTTTTCGTTATTTTTCCTTGATACATTACTTTAAATACTTAGCATGGACTCAATTTACTACCTTACATAAAAAAGGTTCTTGATGGAATAGGTGTCCATCACATTCTTGGTGATAATCTCAAATGGACCTGACCACAATGCATCCAATTTGTTTCTTCTCCCAAAACCATGCATATCGCAATAGGCAACTCTTATACTTATTTGGTATTCTGATAAGGCTGGTCAGTTCTTATTGTCCATCATTTTTACTCATATCTTTTTCATCAAAATTGTATCAACGCTTGCGATTGCATTTCATTTAGAATATTTTTCAATTGGTTCAGGTACTGCTCAGCACTCTTCCCCAATGTTAGTTCGACCACTTAATATAAAATTGGTGGCAACGTGGCCTTTCTTCCATATAGCAACTAAAACGGCATTTTTCCCATCGCTGTATGATGATTTATATTGTAGGCAAACATCACCAAACTAAGGTACATTACTCAAGCAGAAGTTCTTCTTGTGACCAGCTATCTAAGCGTCATGGCCAGCGTCCCAATGACTAGTTCTACTAGTCCACTAATCTCTGTCCAGTAGGGTAAAGACACGACTCCTTGGATCCCATTATTTCATTTAATTGGGGGATTACATGAGATGTGAAATTAGTTCCATTTTCACTCAGAAGGACCTTCAGGCATCCACGTTGGTATACTACTTGATCTAGGATAAACTTTGCAGTGCTGGTAACATCTACTTTCACCAGAGCCTTTGTCTTGACCCATCTCGTCATGATGGTTGATTGATACTATGATGTACTTGACTCCCCCTGTGCTCATTATCAGTGGTCCTATCAGGTTGATGGACACCATATACCAAGCAAATCCAGGGTGGACCAGTAAGTATCCAGTCATGTTCTTGTGTGGCTTGTGCAACAGGCACTCCATACAACAAGCCAGATAGTCCGTGACATTGTAGTTGATGGACTCCCAGTAGTAGTACTGGCTAATATGGTTGGTCATTTTTCTCAGTCCTACGTGCTGACAACTGTATAAGCAGCTTGAACAATAGCTGCTTGTTCTGAAAGCTTTGGGAATAGTAATCACTTCCCATTGATCATTTTGAAAACTTGTCCATCCATGGTCTCAATACTCTTCCATACTTTTTGAAGCGCACCTTGGATTTCACAGGGCTCGTTCCCAATTTCTCCATCAAACATTTTCTGGAATAGCTCATCTGCCTCTGATATAACATCTGAATCATTGGTAACCATGATAAGCCATCCGCATTCTGATGAGAAGCCCCAGATTAGTGGACTATCTCATATTTTTAAACCTGTAACTTTAATGACCATTGGGACAATAATCCTTCTGGATTTTGTAAATTGTGCAGCTAACACAACGAAGAGTGGTCTGTCACCATTTGAAGTGTGTTTCATGGCTATTCACCCAAAACTTTTTACAGGAGTAAATGACCACAAGGCATTCACACTCAGTTATGGTGTAATTCCTCTCAGCGGCTGAGAGTGTCTGGCTCACATATGCTACTGGGCGTTCATCCCCAATCTCATCTACTTGTCTCAATATGGCGCTTATTGCCTTCAATGAAGCATCAGATTGAATTATAAATTCTTAATTGAAATTCAGATATTTTAAAATCGGAGAGTCTATTATGTACTGACGTAACTCATAGAAAGATCTCTGATCCTCTTCACTCCAAACAAATCCTTTTTTCAGATTCTTCAACAAATGGAAGAGGGGCTCAGCAATTATTGCAAAATCTTGAATGAATCTTCTATAATCTCTGACCATTCCAAGGAACACTTGGATATCTTGGACAGTCTTTGCCACAGCCATTCACTCTATGGCTTTGATCTTCTGGGCTTACAGCTGCAGTCCACTAGAGTTATATACAAATCCCAGATATTATAACTCTTACTTGAAGAAGTGGCAGCTCCTTTGCTAAAGCTTCAGTTTGGATATGGATAGTCTCCTAACACTTTCTCCAAGTGGTGCAAATGGTCAGTAAACGTCCTACTGAACACATTTCTATCGTCCAAGTACACCAGGATGCATGAAAACTTCAAGTCATTTAGTATGGCGTTCATGGACCTCTGAAACGTAACAGGCGCATTTCACAGACCCTGGGGCATCCTCGTCAGTTGATAAAGCCCATATGCTTTGATAATCGCACATTTCTCTTGGTCTTCTCTTGGCAAATTGATTTACTGATATCCTGATATTAGATCTATTGCAGAAAAATACTTTGCTTCTCTTAATTATCTAATGTAACATTGATACTTGGTAGGAGATATGAATCCTTTTTCATAATCATATTCAGCGTCTGATAATCAATCTTACCCTATTAGAGCCATCCTTCTTCATGATAAGGATAGGACTCTCCCAGGGGCTCGATTATGGAACTAGAAGCCCATGCTTTACCAATTTGGTGATATCTTCCTCTACTACCGCTTTGGACTCCTTCAATTATTGAATCAGTCTTATACTAATAGGCAAATTTTCCCCTGTATTGACCTTGTGGATCACATCTCTTGTGCATCCCAAGTTGTGACCATCCTGGGTAAATACTTCCTGAGACTTGTCAAATAATTTGCTCGCCACCTCCTGCTGTCTGTCCATCTTATCAGCGACTTACTCTCAATTTGACCAATAAATTGATTCTCTCAGCAACCTATGCCAGCAATCTCATTGTAGGTCTGAAAATCATAGGCCCATACAATCAATATTTAAGATTTTATATTTTTATCAATTTTTTGTATTTTTCTTTTGCAATGGAACTTTTAATCTACAATTAGGTTCTGAGGCCCTTCTTTTCCCCTTAATCCAAATTGGTTCCTAGTTATACTCTTACCTACCAGTTATCATGGTTCAAAATCTTATTTGCTTAATATTTAACCATCTATGTGGTTCAGTGGTCTTATTTTAAAAATTTGACCAAAATCTTAAGGCATGACCATTGTAATAGTTCCGTGCTCCTCTGAGAACATTGCAATTATTATCTCTTAAGTCCAATAATTTTTGATTTTTTTAGTATTGAACTTCTTAGCTATATGACCAGCAGCACTGTTTCTTCATTTATAGGCAACACTTGCTAACTTTGGCAATACACTTAGATGTTTTCATTCATTAGCCCTTTAATCATAACTTGTCATTCACCAAACAGGTCCTAATTTCATTTCATATTTTGGCAACTGACGCTTGAGTCTTCATATCTCTTAAAATTGTGAACTCCTCATTAGTCAACAGTTCCATATGATTGTTCTAATCATTTTTCTCTTAAAAACGATTTTAGGCATTTGTTGCCATCCAAAACGTAGAAAGTAAATCCATTGGTGGATCTGGAAACAATCCTATAATACACAGATTGATCTTGCCTTGTTAGCTTCATTCAATTTCATCTTGAATTGATTGATCTTTCATATCAACTCAATTTAATCTCTCATCTAGTGCTCATCTAATACTCACTCCTTGGGACTATTTCAAGTGAACCCAATTTCAACCTGAGTTGGCCCTGCTGATCCTTGGGAATTTTTCAAGCAGGCCCAATTTCAACCTGAGTTAGCCCTGCTGACAATCTTCATCTTAAGTTGATCTCTGGTGGAATAGGTCTTCTTGCAGCACTTGACAGTTCCTATATAGGCTGCAAGTCCTTTTCCCAAATCTTGAGTATCTTCTTCGATTTGTTTCACTAGTAGCTCCACATTTGAGCTGAATGAACGCAATTGAACGTGATCCACTTCACGTTCAGTCCTCAATGACGCAACTTTTCCTAGTAGATTATTGCCTGAATTGGAAACATATTCATCTGACATCATTTCATAGTATCTTACTTAAATACACCACTGTAGTGAGAAAAATTGTTAAAATTTATAGGGTTTTTGTTATTCTCAACTGATAGCCTTTAAATTAATTAACTGCGCAGGTTTGTTGTTGTGCAATTCTCCACGTAGTATGATAGTAATATGTATTGTTTGATAATATTATGAAGACTATTATCTTTAATTAAATAAAGTACTAGTATTGGGTCTAACGTCTGACCAGTATTTCCCCTTGAAATACTTAGGATGTCCTCAATAGGGATTTGTTCCCTTATACCTCCTAACACAATCCACACTCAGATCCTTAATTACAGCTTATATCTGGTGACACACAGTCGGCAGCAAACCTTGAAACAGTTCAGCTCTTCTTCTCTGGATACACACTCAGATCCTTACTCTTTATCCTGAAGAGTCTCCCAATTAGAGCACACAGCAATAAATTCCTTGAGAAAGAATATAACTCAAAATGGATTCTGGTATGATACTAATTACTGGTAAAAGTGTAAAGATTTCAGTGTATATTAGTATATTTATTAAGTAAGTTCTTAGGGGAATTTAAAGTTGTAACAGCGCCACCCTCATTTAGCACCTCATCAATAAAATGGCAGCCGTTGATGTTGAATTACCCATCGTCATCTCACAAGCAATTGTCCTTTTCCATCCTGGTTAGGATTCCTTCATCGACATCCTTAAGACCTAAAACATAAAGATTCAGAAAATGTGTCCCTAATGTTTTCCTCTTGATACCAGAAAACCAACCATATTTGTCATAAAATCTTCATAGGTAATGGGACTTGTTACCCATTAAGTCAGATTGCAAACTAACTGATTGATTTACTAGTTACAAGTGGCATCACTCGCCTTGCAACTTGATCCTCAAATTCCCAATCTGTTGGTGATGAAACCTAACCCTTCATAATTGGTACACCTGATAGTTAATCATTGATCAACTATCAGATGCCCTTATTTCGTCAGCAACTCTGCCTGATGAGATCTTAATCATTCACCAAGATTGATCCACAATGGATCTAACCCGGCTAATTACTTAAACTCCCCCAAACATTGTTATCCTGAAATCAGGGTCAACTGATATCTAATACACTTCGCTATAGGTAATTATCCCCTAGTGACCCCTGATAATCTAGAGTGCTGGGAATATGGGCAAAATCCCAAATCATATAACAAGGTGAAGAAAGATTGTGAAAAGGCAAGAGCATGGGATACAAACCAAACTTTTGTTGGAGCATAGAGTGTACAGCAAAACCCTTCAAGGTTGAAAAGTTTGGTGGGCTCTGAGGGAGGCAATGCATTTTGTGACATTGTCCAGGGTTTGGTGTCCATCACGGATAAGTCCTACCCTCCCACCTCCAGCCACACACCCAAATGGTCTACTGGACCAGCAGTGAGTCTTGGCACAAAAGGGAGCACAAGTGGGGCAGTATGGGGTGGGAGGGGCAAGTGAACCCGTGAGCTAGCTTTTGAAACAGGTAAGAAACGAGGTGCTGGTGAACAGCGGCCTGGAACCAACCAAGGAGAATGATTTCGGTTTTGGAGGCGTAAATGCAGCATTACTTACCCTAGAGTAAACCAGGATAGTAGCCTCAAGCGCATTCATCTTGGTTGTTAGACACCTCACCACACAATCATCAGCAAGCCCCATCTTAACTGGTGTTTGGCCTTGCACATGGACACCAGTAATGCGGGCATTCATGATTTGTAAAAGTGGGTTGAGGATGTAGTTATACAAGAGTGGACTTAAAAGGTCCCCTTGGTGAGGCCCCTTTGAGGGCAAACTGCATCCGTAAGGAAGCCAGGGACACGCACAGCCATTGTGGCGGATTTTGTAAGCAACATTACCTAAATAATGAACCAATGGGGAAGGTGGAACTTGTGTAGGCAGGCTTTGAGGTAATCCCAGTTAACTCAATCAATAGCCTTCTGATGGTCCAAAAAAACAATTGCCCCAGAAGCCATGGATTGTCAGACATTGGCTACAGTGTGTATGTTGTCCCATATATAGACTGCTAGGGGATGAAACCAATTTTCTCAGAGGAAATGATATTAGAGGCAACTTCCCCCTAGGCGGTTGGCCATGTTCTTAGCTTTATTAAACTGAGTAAGCTGACCAGGGGATGGACATTACCAAACTAAAAACTAAAGCTAAAAAAACGTAATTGCTTGATTCAAAATAAGCCCAAAATGAACGGATTGAGTGAAACACACTGAATGAAACAACCAACCAGGTGGGCAGTGGATACTGCTTATCCATCCATGGCGGAAGGGGAGGGGGGATTGGGGGGCTCATCTTTGGCAGCAGCTTCCTCATCCCATAGTAGAATATCTTTAAAGGTGGATATTAAGGGCGTTGGGGCATTGGCGGCATGTGGTCTGATATATTTGATGATTGGTACTTCCAAGAAATTGCCAACCATAAAAGAGACAGTGATATGTTTGTATAAAGCTTTTTTGGACTCAATTCAGGCGTCAGGTAGTTTACCAAATATGGCAATATTGGTTCAGGTAATCTTAGCTTTTGGATTCTGTGCTAAAGTTACCAAGTTCTTGATAGCAATGTTGACATTTTTGTGTAGTTAATTCATATTAATCTTACTTTTTGGAGTAATATTTACATGTTAACAGGAGGTGGAATTCCTCCTGTGAGCATCGCCACTGATTTGGTGGTTGCTTTGCAGCGGGGATTAAAATCTGGTGTGGCGTCTGCTTCTACTGAAACCTGGTAATTGCTGTAGAATAATTCGGCATTTGGCTAAGGGCATATAAATGAGTGGGGAATTCTGCATCCCATTTTTCATTACAGAACCTGTCAACATGCAGCAATGGTTCTTCAATGATATACGTGATTTGTAAATTTCATCTAAAAACTCCCATGATTCTGGTCTAATTGAATTGGGGAATTGGTGTATGGTTGAGGATTGGTTGATTCGTTGGAGGATGCATCAGATTGAACTGGGGTCCAATTTGCACTTGATTGGAGGATTAATGTGTGGCACTGGGGCGAGGTAGTGCTGATTTGTGGCTGCAGGTGCAGCTGCAGCAACAGGCTTTGGGGGAGGAGGTTTGATCGTACCCCATGCCAGAACTGGCACAGGGTGGGTGGCAGATTGGTGGCTGTCAGACAAAAATTAGTGCCTTCAGAAGCAGCTAGGGATGGGCACTCGCATTTCGAGTGGTCCAACTTGAAACATGATGAACAAATCGTCCATCCGCCCTCGACGCAGGCCCAGAATGGATGGTTGGGGGCAGAGGGGATAGTGGTGCGAGGGGAAATCTATGGACAAATTTGTTTGTTTCAGGGCTTATCATGGCATATGATTGAGGCCAGCGAGGCATCTAGTCCCTATTTGGGACAACAAATTGCAAGATGGGGTTGAAGCCATAGGCTTCCTTACCTTCCATCAGCTCCTGATGGAGCACCTCAGGGGGAAGGTGGGTGGTCAAACCAAAGAACTAAACCACCAAATTGGTATCCACTGGGAGCCAGGACTGAGTTTTTGGGAGAGGAGTATACTGGAAGACCAGGGACACCGTTGCCACAGTGGCGGCATTGGCTACACAAGTGAAGCAGAGATCAAAATACCCCTTATAGGGGCGGAAGTTAATAAAAGTGGCAGGGCGCATCACCACCTGTGCCATTTTGATAATGGCTTTGTTGTGGTAGGAGAAAAGTTTCCTATATTTGACCCTAAGGCTGAAATGCATGTTGCTCCGGGGGTGCACCAGGTGACAATGGTACACTACTTGGGTTTATGTGAGGTGGGCGTCGAGATCCTTGGGAGGAATGAATTGTCCTAGGGGTATGGTATGACTGGGTGATCCAGTCTGAGCACGTTTTCCTGTCAGACAGAAAATGGCGGGGGGTTTTTCCAGCTGCCCCAGTGTGGGGCAGTTGGTAGGGAATCTGATGACATCAGAGAAAAACTACGGAGGGCATATTTAAGTTTTACTTTTTTAACTGTATAAATTGCTTGGAATTTTATGCAAAGCGAAAAAGAGAGTTTTATTGTTCATGTTCTAAGTACATAATTTAGTTTTTGTAATAATAAATTGAAATGGGGCGCCAGTTGGCCAGGTCCAGCTTATCCCCTTTTTTATACAGCGTTATTATGTACGCATCCTGGCCTCCAGGAAGGAGGCGCATTTCTAACAATCACTGATTCATTGAGGCAAGCAACAAAGAGGAGAAATAATTAAATTATCTCTTATAGAACTCATACAGAATCCCTTATAAACTGGGCATTTCTTGTGTGGTGCACTGCGAATGATGTACCAGAGTTCATCCTGAGAAATGAAATTCATCAACTTTTGGTAACGGGAAATGTTTTGGATATGTTCGCTTTTGAGAAATTCGTCACCTTTGGCCAGTTTGACTGGATTTGAGCAATAAAATTCAGAGTAATATTTAGAACTTTGATTGCCACTTTGGCTGGAGTATCTGTGATGAAGTGGTATGGCCGCCTCACCTGTGTGCAGGCCAAATTCTGTCATGGTGCGAAGAATTTTGTAAAAAATAGTTGGAACACGTGTCACCCACCATTAGATTTTTTTGCCTTATAATGCACATAAACGCGATGTTTGTGTTGTCTTACCAGTGCGTTGACACAAGCAGACATTTCTGCCCACTTACGACCCCAAGCTGGTTTTAGCCTGCAGTTGGGACGTTAGATTCCAGGTGGTCTACTTCTGCAAACGTGCGCATTATAACAGCTGATGCAGCCTGAGAACAATGCGATGAGAGGCGGCATGCCTTGCAGATGGTGTTCGCTTTGAAGGTTGACCAGGTAGTAAGTGGGTCCATACAGAATTTTGTGGCAAACTCTGGTGCTAGAGTTTTGGTATCTACCCATGAGGAAAAATTGGGCAACATGACTTCGGCTGGATGAAGTCTGCACCACTTTGGCGCCTGTGCCGTTTGGTGCAACAAAGAGTTGGAAATTAATTCCAACCTAGGGTCAGAGAAATTGATTTTTGTCATAATAAAGTGTGCAACCTGAGACTGAAATTTCAATAGTGAAAGAATAAGGTCAATGTGGGACATTGACCTCAGCTTTCCGTTGAGCACAAGTGGATGAGACATGTTGGATAATAGCAGTGCATAATTAGGGAGAGTATTAAAAAGCCCAAAGTGGCCTTTAGAATGAGAAGTTCTACATGCCCCTGTGGGGAGTGCAGGTGTAAAGGCCAGAAATTGATGGCTGGTTAGACCAGCAGTTCATGTCACAAACCACATATGGTTCAGGGGGAATTGGGAGGGAAGTAATGGCCAAGAAGAATTCCCAGCGAGCCCACGCACTGGTCAGGGCATAAATATTAATGATAGTATGAACTTTATCATTCTACAAAAAGGATACTAAAAGCACATGGCCATCAAGGTACAAATTTTTTAGAAAAAATTTAAAGTTATGGGTCGCACATATAAGCACCCCACAGTGAAGCAACCAAAAAGAAAGAGAGGGGAGGATCATGGTTGCCCATGTTTCCTCAGCACCGTGTGGACAGTGGACTTCCTGAATGGCCAGGATGTCCACAGGTAAATTATTTTTTAAAAACAATTTCCAAGCCCAGGATGGTGAGGCCTTAAGTCCAGCGATGTTCAACATCCCTACCGTGAAGGCTCTTTCATTGCACCTTAGGTGCAATGGGAAGGGCCCCTTGGTCTTCCTTTGCTACCTTATTAGCCTCAGTTGTTGAAGGGCGCAGATTGTATACCTTGTTTGCATCCTTAAGGGCATTCTTTGCAGTGGACTTAGGTGTAGGGTTTTTGGTAGTTTTTTTTCTTCACATTTTCAAATAGCTGCGTTCCTGAAGTGCACCAATGAAGCTTGACAGAAATTCAGGAAGGAAATGGGTGGTAGAATCGGTTTCAATTTAGGTA